>QZGG01000980.1:0-86831 GCA_006409495.1 Sedum album | reverse complement strand
TTTTTGTAAGGAGGGATGTGTTTAAGGTTTAGGGTTACATCGGCGGCATTGTGGATGAGATGGAGATGCTGTGAAAAGGGGAGGACAAGGGACGAGAGGCCCGAGGAGACAGCTGGGAGAAAGGGACGAACAAGGTGAGTTAAGATCACGTGAATGTTGTAAGTTGGAGTGTCGAGTTATTACTACTAGTCAAGTCAAGCTGTGTCTTTAGTTGTGTCTGTGTCTTTAGTTGTGTCTGTGTCTTTGTAGCTACGAGAATCTGGAAGTAATTTAATTAAGGAAAGATTCAGACAGGTAATTGTATTGTAATTTGGTATTTAGGAGTAATATCCGTTTGATATGTATGTTCTCAAAATACTACGGATAAGAATCTTCATTTACAATACTTTAAGTCGCTAATTTTGTTTTAAAATTTTGATTTGATATTTTTAATAAAAACATTATATTACTTTATTTTTAAAAAGATTGTCAATTGACTCCTTTTTAAAAGAAAATTATAGTTTTGCCTCCTCTTTGGAGCGGCTAGATCCGTCACTAATCATTATGCACGGATCTCTTCAAAATTCTAACTCAAATCCAGTCTCAACATTCAATTAGATTTTGTCATTGAAATTAACTTTTTGGATGTTGGAAAAAGTAGTGGAAATAAAGTTTAATGGAAAATGTAAAAAAATTATTTTTCCAATGAAAAATTTAGAGGAATAGTTTTTATTGGTTTCATTATTTTTTCATTTTTCTTAATATAATCAAATACACACAAATAATTTTCATCAAAATTTCTTTTTCATGCAACCAAAATATCTAATTCTTACTCTACTTCAATAGCTACTTTTGTAATTCATCCCGTCCAAATTTGAATCGAGATTGCAGATTTCAAGACAGCTAATTGTGTGTTTAAATGTCAACTGCTTTCCATAAATTCAAGGCTTCCCTCTTTACCATGTTATATATATGAAATTGAGACAAAATCTGGTGTGTTATCTTAGAATTCCATGAAATTAAAAGCTGTAAAATATGGTTCGAAAATGTACACATTCGAAGTCACTATGCTCTGAGTTGGGCCAACTATCCAATCCCAAAGAATGCTTCAAACTTGACAGGAAGAGTTGGGCCAACTACTCTCTGACCCAATCCAAATAATACATTAAGTTTTCACTCAAGGATAAGCCGGACACTAGCCTTTAAACCCTTAAGTGTTCACTTCGTCGAAATGGAATCACTTGGAATGTAATGAAAGGATGAATCTAAAATGAAACTATGTCCAAATTCATCATTCCATTCCCACGAAATGCATTCCATTCCGGCGAAGTGAACACACCATTAATATTTTTTTAGTAAATTACGATTCCGTTCCAAAAAATGTGCATCCCCTAACTATGGGAACTAATTGCACCCTATATGCATTTAGTTAGTGTATGCATATGTGAAATGACACAATTTTGTCTATAATGTAAAATTACAATATTGTTTTACAAAACGTAAGATACTTAAGTGAGTCCTAATATTTCATTTAATTTATTTATAATTACAGAAAATTAGCCTTATAAAAAATGAGGAATTGTAGAAAATACTTCAAATAAGAAATTGCATAGAACCTCTTTTTTAACTGCGTCCCTTAACAAAATTATGGAGATAGTGAATGTAAAACTTTTATCATTCCTCATCCATCAATATAAATTGATACATTTTACATCCTTTAATTAAGTGAATATATTGATGGTAAATGGATAGATGATAAAAGGATATATGATCAATGGTAACATATGGATAATAAATGGATAAACGTGTACTAAACGATTCATTCATTAACATATCTTCGGTTTATCATCCGTCCGTTTAATTCATGAAATCTGTTTAAAATATAAACGTTTATCATCTATCTATCTATCTATTTATCATCCATCTGTCTGTTTGTCGGATCTAACTTACGCATAATAAAAACAATAGTACGTATTATATTAAATAAAATATACTTAGATGAATTTTTGACATAATAAATGTGGGTGCTAACGAATGTGACTATACATATATAATTTTATGCAGTGTCATTTGTGAGGCTGATTTTTCAATTACCTTAATAAGATTCTAATTTTTTACAGTTAGCATCAAGTTTCATGATCTCAAATGAGCTCTTCCCAAACATGCGGATCTACGGGTCGGTCGACCCCATTTCAACCGATTAAATACTAAATATTTATGACTTTTTAGAAAAATAACTAAAATTGTCATAGCCTAGTGTTTATAACAAGGGCAGAGAATCGAGTTCGACCCCCAAGCCAGGATCCACCACTGATCCTTACCCTATCACCTAGGGTCGCCCCAAACCTAAAACGTGACCAAACAAAAAACATACGACAGAAAATGACCAAAAAAGAATATATGATAAAAACTAAAAGTGATAAAACAAAACCTAGAAGAAAGTGACTCGAAATCCTCAAAGTTAAGTAGAATGATGAGTCGTCAAAGTGCACTAACACCTCATATTTCCAGTAGCTTGCAATCCCCACAGACCATTGTTTTCAACATACGTTTACATCCACCACCATCGTTGGTTAATCAAATTCAATGGATTTGTATGAACGAATGCCTTCTCCATACGTAAATGTATCTTTCTGTCATATAAAACGAACATTTCTAAGTAGTACAAGATGAACATGTCGCTTTATTTTATTTCTAACATAGTACCTACCGATAACTTACTTTTGCTTTTGAATTAGAGTGATCGAGATCTATGCGTTTAAAAGTGGATTTCAATTACTGTAGCACATTACCATCTTATGGAGTACAAAACTTAGTATTTTGCTGTTAGTTGTTGTTGGGTATTAAGAATAAATTAGTTTAAGGAGGATATGTAAATAAATGTAGTACTGTGATGCTTAATCTCGATCGTTGTTTATTAACAAACAAACAGATGAGATTTAATTTCTAAAAAAATCGTCAAACTCAGCCGCTTGAGTTTTGTTGCAAATTCAACCGTCAATTTATTATAAATCAACTTAAATCTTAACAGTCGGATTATCAAAATCAACGATTAAGATTAAGTCATTCCGTAACGCAAAAAAATTAACATCTCTCTTGAACTTAACCCTGGATATCAAAAAAATGGGTTAAGTCATGAGAGACGTTGATAAGTTAGATTGTTAGTAATCAATAATCGAGATCGTGTCTCACAATCCTTCGTTTATTTAGATATTTTTCTTGAAATTCACTCTTAAAATAATAATAATTTTTGAAATGTCACCAAAGTTAAGTAAACTAGGTTGTCTTAACAGTAAACTAATATGGAAATTGTTTCTATAAAAAGAGCGACCACTGACTAGCATTAAAACTGGAGTATATGGTAAAAGTGAATCTGTAATTTCTAATTTTAAAAATAATAATTTTCAGTAATTCGAAAATAAGTCCCTTATTTTATTACAAGTCAATTTTCAATATTTCACGCAACGCAAGAAATCTCCGCCGCTCGAGTTGGCCGAGATTCATGAACGATTCGCCGGCGACGAACATGCCGGAATCTGAACTCCACAACAATCAACCCCTGCCGGAATCAATCAATGTCGACATCAACATAAATCAACAAGAATCTACTCGTCTGTTACCATCATCTACATCATCCGATCCAGATGACGACGACGAAGAGGTCGCTTTCGAATCACGCGAGAAGATCTCCATCGTCCACTTCGAAACCGAAGAAGACGCCTTCATCGACTCCGCTCCGCCTTTCTCATGGCGGAAGCTGTGGCTGTTCACAGGGCCAGGGTTTCTGATGAGTATAGCGTTTCTGGATCCAGGGAATTTGGAAGGAGATTTACAAGCTGGAGCGATTGCTGGTTACTCTTTGTTGTGGTTGTTGATGTGGGCGACGGCGATGGGGCTTTTGATTCAGTTGTTGTCGGCTAGGGTTGGGTGGTGACTGGTAAACATTTGGCTGAGCTTTGTAGGGAGGAGTATCCGAGTTGGGCGAGGTATTGCTTTGGTGCATGGCAGAGTTGGCTTTGATGGGGCTGATATTCAGGAGGTGATTGGTAGTGCTATTGCTATTCAGATTTTGAGTAATGGTGTTTTGCCTCTTTGGGCTGGTGTCGTCATTACTGCTTCTGATTGGTGAGTTAGATTCCGTATATTTGTTTCCACTTGATTAGTAACTGTATGTTACACGAAGATGAGACGGTTTTTATATGTTCGGTAGGACTAAGATCACTTGGACCACGTATTTCAATGTTGGAAATAGGTTTGGTTTTGAGGGTGTTATAAGACGAGCTATATGTTGATATGGAGAGTCAAAGATATGGATTAAGTAGGACAAATGTTGTACTGTAGTCGATTGAAGAATTTTTAGATGTGCTGGAAAATTATGTTATCTTGGAGTTGATTAGAGTCCCTTGTTTGTTTCTTGGATGGTACAGTTTCATATTTTTGTTTCTCGAGAATTATGGAGTGAGGAAACTTGAAGCTGTATTTGCAGTTCTGATAGGGACCATGGGCATGTCATTTGCATGGATGTTTGCAGATGCTAAACCAGATATGAAGGAGCTTCTCATTGGTGAGAAAACATATTTAGTTGTCACATGGTGGTGTAAATTTTTGTACACGTAATTAAAGATGATTTTGGATGTTCTTGATAGGTGTTCTGGTACCGAAACTGAGTTCAAGAACTATTAGGCAGGCCGTGGGAGTTGTGGGCTGTGTTATAATGCCTCACAACGTATTTTTGCATTCTGCGCTGGTGCAGTCCAGAAAAGTTGACCAGAGACAGAAAGGTCGCGTTCAAGAGGCAATCAACTACTACACAATTGAGTCCTCGGTTGCACTTTTTGTGTCCTTCATTATAAATTTGTTTGTGACAACTGTATTCGCAAAGGGTTTCTATGGTACGAAACTAGCAGAAGGTATAGGACTTGTCAATGCAGGAAAATATCTTGAAGAAAAGTATGGAGGAGGTCTTTTACCCATACTCTACATATGGGGCATTGGTCTATTGGCTGCTGGACAGAGTAGCACCATCACTGGCACATATGCTGGGCAATTTATCATGGGAGGGTTTCTTAACCTCCGTTTGAAGAAATGGATGAGAGCATTGATCACTCGAAGTTTTGCTATTGTTCCAACCATGGTTGTTGCACTTATATTCAACACATCTGAAGCTTCTTTAGATGTCCTAAATGAGTGGCTCAATGTGCTTCAGTCTATACAAATACCTTTTGCACTTATACCATTACTTACACTAGTGGCCAAGGAGCAGGTGATGGGTGTGTTCAAAATCAGCAACACCCTTGAGGTTAGTTTTCTTTCTAATCTTCTTAATAGTTAACTGTGTCTTTCCATTTCATACTGATTGGCACACATTGTGATCCATGGATCTTAATAAATTATTAATACCATTTACCTCTTCTAAACATTTCTACTACTATTACTAGGATGAATTTCTGTTAGTGAAGTGTCGTTTTATTTGGCAAAGTCATGTTCGGTTGTCCAGTATATATCCATTGACGAACATACATATTTATTGATGACTGTTTATATAAGATAACAACTCATAGTTCACTTTGAGGGCTTGCTGTTTGTGCTGTTTTTAGGGATGTTTTATGTGTATACGCGTTAAACCTATCTGCATATCAAGTGTCTAAATTTAACTCTTTAATCTTCCACCATACAGAGGATAGCATGGACGGTTGCCGGGTTGGTGATGGTGATCAATGCTTATTTGTTACTAGATTTCTTCATGTCGGAAGTAACTGGATTGCTATTCGGTGTAATTGTTTGCTTCGGTGTAGCTGCATACGTGTCATTCATCATTTATCTTGTTTCACATAGTGGCGCTCTACAGCAATTCGGCAGCTTCATTGGGTCAAAAGGCTTTTCATAAATCTCGAGTGTACCGTAAAAAAATCACTAGCTAAAACCAGAGAGCAACAGGGGGTTGCAGCCACACTAGATGAAATGCAGTCCATAATTTAGATTCTTCCCTCACAGCTGATGACCACAGTACTTGTTGTATAGAAATTTTACGACGGGTTGTAACACATATAGGAGCTGCATCCATATTCCATAGTGATAGCCTTCAACCATGGTAAAGAATAATTTATTTCAAGTGAGATCATGTACTAATAGCAGAGTAATGTTCTTTTGAGATCCTTACTGTTGGGTGAAACCTTGAGATTTCCATCCTAGCCGTTGATTGAGTTTGTTTTTGGGGTCCGGATTGTGCCACGTGGAGGTGAGAGAACAAAAGCAGTAATTTCTCTCACCTCCGATTTCGAATTTCTCTCATCTCCACGCGGCACAATTTGGATCTCAAAAGCAAATCCATGGGGTCTCAGGGTCTCACCGCTTAATAGGAGTCTCAAAAGAGCATTACTCACTAATAGCATCGACATAGTTTTTGTGAGATGGTAATTGATAAACAGGAGGATTTTGCCATGAAGATGTGTGAATATATCAACCTGCTTAACATTATGATATGTTTTAAATACCGACATGTTTGACAAAGAATACTAAGATCTGGGTCTAATTAAATATCACTAATATTCTTATTTACGACTTCACGGAACAAAAGTTGTAAAGAGAAATCGACCCACTAGACAGTTGAGATATATCCACTACCTTAATCACTCATTCACTTCTAGAATCAAATCCTGAAAGGAAGAAATTCTTTAAAAAATATCTACCAGGTGAATAAACACTTCCCACAAAAAATAAGAAACAATGCGTTAGGGCAATTCGAACATGACAATAAGGTATTACTTAAATGTTCAATCCAAATCCAAAATTAGAAAACTTCAAACTCAAATCATTTTAATAAGATCCTAGAAATTTCAGCAAAGAAACCATCACGCAACTTCATCTTAATAATTACACAAAATCACACAAAGAACGACTGAGATCCCCTGTCCAGTCGTCCGATCCCAATTAATCTTTCACTCTCGGACTTCCACGTGTAAATAATGTATGTCACAATTTTTGTTGCATCAGGGGTAGTTTCGTCATTCCCCACACATTATACTCCTCTGTCATTCTCTCTCTTCCGCATCCGACATCGCGTCGATATTGTACTGCTGGTTGTTGGATATTTTCAGTGCTGGTTGTTGGATATTGTACTACAGGTCGAGCGTAATTTGTGTTGGATATGGTACTGCAGGTAAAGTGTTGTTGTTGTGTTGTATGTCTTATACCACAGGTTAAGGTTTGTGCATATAGTTTGTGTATTTATGCATATTACCCATACTTTTATCTCATATGCATATAATTTGGAATCTGAAGAGTTTAGGTGAAAGAAACATTCCGCTCATAAACCCAGCTCACTTATCGTCCATTTCCGTCGATTCTGTTGACATAATTCTGTCGCCTTCGTTGTGATCTGCTCGTCAAAATCGTCTTAAAATCTCTTCGTCAATGTCGAAAATGGTTTCAAATTTTGAAAATGCAACATTCAATTCCTCTCAGCAGGATGAACTTGTCCCTTACTATCAATCAAATCAGTCTGCAAAAGTTGTCAGAGTGCACACGATGCACATTTCCCATTTTACCCCTCCCTCCCATTTCTGCATATTTGCAAATAGATCTCAAACGCTACGTGTCGTACCGCAAAATGCACATTTTTCTTCAGCCGTCAGATCTATCCCATAAATCTCAAAGGAACGTTACTCAAATCACACATCCACCAAAATCCAATAGCCAGTTTTAACACCTAGAAAACCCTCACCTAACATCTTTAACGCCCTTGAGACTGCCTAAATTTGAATGGGCCAAAATGATTTTTTAATGAGGTCGGCCCTACATCAAATGGTCCATATTTAATACTCTTAAAGCTATTAATTAATGTAAATTACGAAATTGAGAATAAATAATTAATAAATTTTAGAAGAAAAAAACATATTATTGACAATAATAAAAGAGGATAAATATTAAAAGACAAATAAAAATGAACAAACATTAAAGGATGTAGGAGCAAAGTCGGTACTAATGGCCCACATCAAGTGGAATCCAGCTAACAATGTTTGCGGCTCAGATCCTGCCACGTTTCATCCAAAAAAGTCTCGCAACTTGACGACGCAATTACTAAAAGAAAAGAGGTAAGAAGAAGCATTTGCAACAACTGGTTTTCCGATCCACAGCTGTCTATCATCGTCAAACCATGGGAGGAGGAAACGCACAGAAATCGAAGGTGGCTCGGGAGAGGAATTTGGAGAAGCAGAAGAACGCATCCAAAGGTTTCAATATCCCTATTTGTTATTCACAATTATAATTATTAGGGTTTCGTCTGCTTTTTTGTTTTTATTGATTTTGAGACATGCTTGCGTCCAGGTAGTCAGCTTGAAACCAATAAGAAGGCAATGAACATTCAGGTACTCCTTTTTCTTTGCTTTTCAATTTCTATAAAAATTCTTTGAAATCGGTCATATGTTGTTGTACATATGTTGAATTTGAAGAGCATCACTTGTTTTCTTTGATACTTTAGTTATTATATTCGGCATAATCTCTTTCAGATTGTTGTTTGATCGGTTTCGAAGGAACACATATTTTGTTGTTTTTTCTAAGAGGGTGTATTTGCATAGTTCAGCTTTGCATTTGGATTTTGTTGATTAGCATATTAACATTGATTGAAGGTCATGTTCTGTTACCTTCTCATATAACATTGAGGATCTGATACTAATTATTGATGTATGCAGTGCAAAGTGTGTATGCAGACATTCATTTGCACCACTTCCGATATGAAGTGCAGAGAGCATGCCGAAGCCAAGCACCCCAAGTCTGATGTCTACACATGCTTTCCCCATCTCCAGAAATAGATGAATGAAGAAAAATAAACGCTTGCTGACTCTATCCAATCAGTCTTCTTGGTTTTCAACTTTGTTGTTGTTGTTGTTGTATTAACTGTTGCTTATAAGTTTACTAAGTATCTCAACATTTCCTGCATCTTTTCTACTCTGTGGATGTGATGACACAAAATTTGTAAGCCAAAAGTGCAAGCGTACTAGTTCTGCAGATCCCAATTTGTTAAAGAGTGCCTTCAAGATATAACTGATGCAAATTTACAATATTGAAAGCACAACAAACTGTGCTCCCAAGTAGACTGTCTGGCTACTGAGTCGACCTGTTAGTATTGCTCACTTTGTTGTACAGCCAATATAGTAGTGGAGATTTGGCCATTTGAGGTTCCCTTACTAGGACATCAATCACATCTTTTACAGAGATAGTCCGTTCCACTGTGCCTCTGGTTGGAGTTACAACTGCCTGAACCTTGCCAAGTTTTCTGGAAGAACCTAATGAATTAACTCCCGCTTGTTAAGATGATGACTTACCTTAGATATATATCTTCATTGATTTGCCGAAAATTTAGTAAAATTTGCTTACCATGTGCCACACCAGCAGTAGAACTACAAATCACCTCCAAGTCACGAATCTTGTTTGGACAATTTCGGGACAGGAAAGTTGGAGAGCTTGAAACAGCAGAAGCTCCATGCTTCTGTGGTTCCTGCTCAGCCATTAGCTGCCATTTTGATTGAATGTTTGTTCCACCCATTGCAACTCGAGCAGCTGCATTTGCTGCTCTTGTCCTCATCTTAATCTCTTCTATGTTTGCCTATGAAAGACCAAAGTGCTCAAGATGTTATTGATTGCTAACAACTGGAAATTTGTGGCGAACAACATTTCCAATACCTTGTTAGCTTTCCCATGGCCTTCGTCCTTTTCTTCTCTGCATCCATTTGCAGGGTTATTCTTGTTCTGTTCTAGCAAGTAGAACTGTCAGAATGGGTCAATAGCATGCAAAATTAATAGATCATTTGCTGATGCTTACATCTCCAAGCTTCTGCATTTTCTCAAATCCAGCCTGTTTCTTTCCCCATTCTTCCTTGGACTTTTGGTTCAGCAGCAGTATTTGTTGCCGGATATCTGAAGTTATGAAACTCCTGTCTTTTGGTTTGTTGATATTGGTGCGCTGCCAAAAAATGCATTCCATTTAATGGAAACATAACAAAGTGTACGATGCACAGACTACTGAATAAACAAAAAGATGAAGGCAACCTGTTTTGATTGCCTAATTGAATTCCTAATAATTTGACGCACTCGTTCCTCCACACACTGGCAGAATTTGCATAAGAAAACCTCAAACATCAGATAGTTGGAGCTACGAAAAAATAGAACAAAACTAAAGAGAACATGCTGAACTTATCTCACCATTGACAAGCATTTCTCCACATCGTTACTTACGCTTCTTACACCATATTTAAGCACTACCAAGAAGATTTCGAGTTATAAAAACAACGAATAACTATTTCTTTCTCGTATGATTCAGTCTAAGTTGCAGGATATGAAAAAGAGGACTAACTGATGCCTTCTAGCTTCTTTTGAAGAAGAGGCCTCTGTAATATCAACCTCTCTTCTTCTTCTCGCACTATTCTTCTTGATACCTCTGAAAGCCGACTGTCCTTCTCGGAACCAGAGAGTAAGTGTTCTTCCTCTTTCTGATAGGAGTACAAGAATACGATATGTTCATTTGTCACAAAAGAAAGGCATTCAGTTACATTATGGAAGAACGCGACATTACCCCTAAGTTGATACCACTTATAGCTGTGACGTCATTGAGTTGCTTGATACTCAGATCCAGAGATCCCCCAGACACCTTTTGCTTCTTACTGCATTTAGTCCAATTTTTACACATTAGAGGCTTTGAGAAAGACAATCTCAAATCTCAACAGAAATGACAAAAGAGGTTAAGCATGCACCTTGAAGGCGGCGATGATGTTTCAAATAGTTTTTTCTGACCAACGATAGGTTTCCGTACACTTTCACTATTTCCAGAGTGTTTTACTGCAGATGGAATCTGAGAGTTTAACAATCATCAAGAATACACCGCTAGTTTTTTATATAATAAATTATGAAGTGCTTTCGCCCCAAAGTCCTACCCATTATATGAAAAATGACAGCAATCAGACCTAATGCAACAGACTATCTTTACACAGCATTGTAAGCAGTTCCAACATCGAAATCTGCATACTTCTTAGCAAGAAAATAACTACAGGATCCAACTGGAGGAAGAACATTAGCTGCTAATAATAAAAACCACACCTGTATTCGAGCATACTGGCGGGGACGGCTCATAATTCCCTTCTATTTGACAGCTGAGTTCAGCTGTTAACGCATCCACATCCACTCCAGTAGGCATACCCTCTCCCTTCCACTTAAAACTCCAACATTGTCAAACAAGAAACCAATTTTCACGTAACTAAACCTAACATAAAATCAGGCGAAGATCGTACAAAAACTAATTAAAGATACCACAAAATGGATCAAATCACAAACCTCATCATCCTCTTCCAGAAGCTTCATGATGTAATCCATTTTCCTTATTTGTCCCCAACTCACAAATTCTAGGGTTTAGTCAATAATTTTAATCACACAAATGCACACAAGTTCTTATCTTTACTTCGACCGCCAATTCAAGAATTAAAACAGAAACTCATAAGATCAGCAATGCGTACATGAAAAAATCTGGCAAAGGGAGAATCGAGTGAGTCCGATGGTAGAAGATCAGCGCGAAGCGAATCACTCCATGGCGCCATTGGATCTCATATTTATAGCGGAGTGAGTCCCGAAACGAACCGAAATCTGTCTTCAACTCTGTTCGGTTCAAAGAATAATTGTTCAAGAATAAAGAGGGTGTATGATCAGACCGAGTTACAGCATATGATACGTCAAATGTCAACAACTAACATTTAACTGAGCGGTTGGATTTGTAAAAAACACAGACGGTTGGGGATTGACGTATCAATCACTGACATCATGTCCTTATGTCTTACTAAATTATGTGTTCCCAGAGACAGTTATTGCTCAAGTTCAATTCCTAATATGATATAGTAGGTACTGCAGAATAGAAAAGCAGAAGAGTAAATAGATGGCTTGAGAATGAGATTTATCATCCCTTAACCAAACTATAAAGCTCGTCCATCTAGCACCTTGCAAATTCAATTGGGGAAGAATACAGTATGCTCATTATAGGAGCTTTTGGTTAGTGTAAAGGTATGTTTTCTTGTGAATAGACTAATCAAGTTCGCGCGGACGGTTGCGCTTTGGAATGGTTGTTCATCTGCTCAAAGACAGACATTGGTGCACCTGGTGAAGGGTGTAACTGCAAACATGGACAAGTTTGCACCAATGCAAAGTCTGTAACTTTTTCGATTGGACAATCAACCTGCTAAACAAAAAGTGACTAACACGACGCCACCGGACATTGGTGCATTTGGAGTGGAATCCAATGGAACAGTTTATACAAGTGAGGTGCATCCCAAACCATATCATATCAATGATATCTCATACTCTAATGTGTGTATGTGAATGTTTGATGCTAAAAATGCATGATGGAAATCTGTTATGCACCACTCGCCATTCTTCTAATGTGTCATAAGTCCTTGTCCAGCAATTTTAGTGTCTGTAAGGATAACATTGTCCACTTATCGTACAATCAAATCAAGCATGCTTCGACATACATGAGTCAAGTCGGGTCGGGTCGAGTCGACAACGATTGTTTGAAGTTGGATTATATGCAATCCAATGGTCGTCCAGCATATCATGTTTCTCAACTATATTTGTATGGATGATACTTGTTTATATTTTTAGATAAGATGCTTGGAGAATCTAATGAAATCCATATCTAAAGACATGTGCGTAGAAAATGTAGAGATGGTCACTTTCTGTTCAGATTCATTGGGCATACAGTTCAACCTTTCCATTCCACGGTCAACAATTTCAATCCTTCCATCATTAAATTACTTGTTTGCATGTTCTCTTATAAGTTTTGGAATTTGGAGAAAGCCACCTTATTATGCACAAATTAAAAAATCCTCTCAAATTCAATTTACAACTAATAACTTTATATACTCATTTCTAACGTAATGGATGATCTAATAATCAGTCATTCGATATTTTTTATATCAAAGGTTCAGTTCTCCTTTGTACATTTAGGCACTGGATTTAAATTTTCCGTTTCTTGAAATTTTTTAAATGACTGATTAATTTTATGATATTTAAGGATACTAATTAATTTGTTGAACTATAATCAATCGGATTGAGATGCCCTACTAAAATGATCATTTCCATCCTGCTCAAAGTATTCTTTTAAGTGAAAAATACTTCAAGAAATGATTACAAATAAAAATAGAGAGTCAGTGCAAATTGAATTTTCGAATCATGCCACGTGGCAAATCCAGAACAAATATGAGATGAATGTGTGACCCGTGTTTGGGGTATTTTAATAATTAGGGATTATTGCCGAAAACCACCCCTTATACGGCGTAATTGCCGAAAACCACCTCTTATACAGTTTATTGCCGAAAACCACCCTTTGTTCGTCTCTTTTTTGTTAACCCACACATTTTAACGAAAAACGTTAAATTTTTCTGTTCCGTCCATTGACATTAATTAGGTTATTTAAACACAATTTTCATTTAATTAGGCCAAGTTTAATTAATTAGGTTAATGACATCATGCCTCCACCGATTCCAGGCATTGGGAATTCAAGCATTCCACGGCCCTGGGGATAACGATACCCGCCACGGCCTCTAGAAGCATCTGATGCTGGGATTGCTGGGATTGTATGGATCCACCAATTTTTGTTGGTTTTGCTGGATTGTATGGATCCACCACGCCTACCACCTGGTCTCTGGCCTTGCTGTCCTGGTTAGACCATTGGGAAGATACATGTTGGGAACAGGCGCCCACCAGGCCTCATATCGGACGAGCTGTTGTTGATACCCAAAGCCAGGTTGGGGATCATAGCAGGAGGACCTTGCCATAGAAAAACATGTTGACCAAGTCCTGGTCCAGGAGGGTACATTGGCATACGAGGAGCAGCAAACGAGGAACCACTTAGGCCACCATCACCTCCTTCAACCTCCAACTTGCCCTTACCGCCACCATCACCTCCTTATCTCCGCCGCATCCAAACCCTACTTCTACAACTCCCCGGTCAAATGATCTCCCCAACCACCAAGCCTCCACAAACTCAGCAATCTCAATTAGGAATTAAACCTGGGCGCGCAATAGCTGCAACACCAACCTTGTGGAGATAGCGTGCTCGAGGAGATGTTGAGGGTGAGGACGTCCTCGAGGAGAAGCTCGGGGAGATCGGCTTGGCGACGACCTGGGCGCCCAACAACTGCAAACTTTGAGCGCGTGGAGACATCGCGGCACACAAAAAACACTGCTGGCCCAATTTTAAACCCACACAAAATACAACCCTAATTCTGCACAAGATCTAACGGCTGGATTAATTCTAGCAAATATTTTGCATAAAATTTTCAAAATAACAAAAAAAAAAAAAGAGTGGTCAACAAAAAAGACCTGTTCTAACGGACGAAAGAAAAATTTAACGTTTTCCGTTAAAATGTGTGGGTCAACAAAAAAGAGACGAACAAAGGGTGGTTTTCGGCAATAAACTGTATAAGGGGTGGTTTTCGGCAATTACGCCGTATAAGAGGTGATTTTCGGCAATAATCCCTAATAATTATTACGAAACTATAAACGCCTCCGGACATGACAAGTTTCTAAAAATAGGATGGGTTTTGATGATGTTCTTTTAGAAATTTTGATACTCGCATTCGGTGCCTACCGCATTTCTCATAAAAATATGGAGATTGATTAGACACGAACAAATAGGATCACATAAACTAAATTCCTCTGTCTGATCATCAAAAATCATGATTGTTTCAGCATCTTGCAAAAAAGGTTCACAACTTTATTATCTATCACGGACTTATTCACAACCACATTCAATTCAAGGTAGACACATCTCAACTCCAAGTGGCCACCTTTTACAAAATCTTATTTGGATCCAAATTTCACCATGTCAACATTTATAATACATCAATTTGAAACTAATCAAACTACACCATAATACTTATATCCCTTTCAAAAGATGTACCTTTTTAATAAACTAAAACATTACCTTGTGCAAAATTAATTCTCATTCCAAGACATCTGATCATACGAATTCAGATCAAATACAACAACAACAATATATTGTTATTAGCCAAAACGACATGACAAAGGAAAAACAAACCTACACAATAAAAATATACATCAAAACAATCTTGTTTTTATGATTGCAACTTGTTAGTTTATAAATCGACTTCAAATTGGAGATTGATCGAATGTATACTTGGAATTATGATAAGTGAGTTTGAGCATTATCAGAGTAGCCGACCCAAGCTACAGCTTTGTGTATAAATACTGTGCACAAAATGACCCAATAACACACACCTCGTTTAACTCTCAATATTTAAAAACACCGGCCTCGCAGATGGGCAACAATCTTCTAGAAGCTCTCAACGTCCGAGATATCAACACCACCACTTCCGCCGCCTCCTCTAAAAAAATCATTGTCTTCGCTCACGGCTTCGGCACCGACCAGTCAGCCTGGCAACGAATCCTCCCATACTTCACACCAAATCACCGCGTCATCTTATACGACTTGGTTTGCGCTGGCAGCGTCAATCCCGACTACTTCGACTTCAACCGTTACTCTACTTTAGACGCATATGTTGATGACCTTATTAACATCCTTACGGCTCTTCATGTTGATCGATGCGTTTTGGTTGGTCACTCCGTATCTGCTATGATTGGGATTCTCGCCTCCATCCGCCGTCCTGATCTCTTTTCCAAACTCATCCTCATCGGCGCCTCCCCGAGGTTTGTCAATTTCTGAATTTTTTTTCATTTCTAGGGATTTTGACCGCTGTTGACTTTTTAGTTCAATAATGACATTAGAAGGAAACTGTGATTTGTAGCAATTTGAAAATAATAGCTGATTTTTTTGTTAAAAATGGGTAGTTTTGAATTTTTATTTCATTAAATTGCAGCTAGCGGTTTTGTAGATGAAGCTATGTTTTGAACAGAAATAAATAAGTTTCATTTCGCGTTTTGATCAGTCGAAAATTGCGGGTGTTACATGTCTTGTTATTTTATAGTTGGGTATTTTTGTGTAGGTTTTTGAATGATGAGAGTTACCATGGGGGATTCGAGATGGAGGAGATAGAGAAGGTATTCATAGCCATGGAGGCTAACTACGAGGCTTGGGTGAACGGGTTTGCACCGCTTTCGGTTGGGGCGGATGTACCAACAGCAGTGAGGGAATTTAGCAGGACGTTGTTTAATATGCGACCAGATATATCACTGTATGTATCGCGTACGGTGTTTAATAGTGATTTGCGAGGGATATTGGGGCTGGTCAAAGTGCCTTGTTGTATTATACAGACGGCAAAAGATGTTTCTGTGCCGCTTCAGGTAGCTAATTATTTGAAGGATCATTTGGGTGGGAAGAATACAGTGGAGATACTGAAAACAGAAGGGCATTTGCCTCATTTGAGTGCCCCGTCTCTGCTCGCACCGGTGCTTCGTAAAGCCTTGTCG
Source organism: Sedum album (assembly GCA_006409495.1). Classification (NCBI taxonomy): domain Eukaryota; kingdom Viridiplantae; phylum Streptophyta; class Magnoliopsida; order Saxifragales; family Crassulaceae; genus Sedum; species Sedum album. The sequence goes on along the minus strand of QZGG01000980.1, from coordinate 70,424 downwards.
CGGTGATATACATTGGAGTCATGGTGAATGGGGATTGGATGAGGGTATATTTGATTGTTGTAGAAAAGAGTGGGGGATAAGGTGCCGGCAGGGTGTGATTGGTGGCCTTTACTTTTGTTTGCACTTCTTCAATTGTTAGGCATGTTATCAGGCTTTTGTTTTTTGTGTTAAATAAATCAATGTGTCATGATGTGAATGGTTGATGTTCTGGATATGGTAGAATGTTGGAGTAGGTTTTGGAAGTTGGATTGCAATCAATGAGATGAGTATTACAGTTGTGACTTTGTAGTTGGTCTTATCAAATACATTACTAACAAACAGTGTATCTAAATCTAGTGCTCTTAGAAGTATCAATTTAAGATGGTCCACGTACGGATTCTGAAAGACTTTTAACAAAGATGAGTTGTAAAGATAAGAAGAAGAATGAGATTCAGTTGGTGGCGTAAGAGTTTCACAGGCCGCCCATTTTGTTATAGGGGTTTTGTGGTCCAGTTAGCATCAGATGTTCCCTGGCCTGTTATAGTCGGGTCTGATTTCCCTAAGATAATTTATGCCAAATTCAATTATTGTTCTGTTTGTGACTTGTGTACAACTAAAACTATTGTTGAGCTGATCTTCTTGATTCGAGTCTACTTTCCGACAACCAACAGGCAACTCATATGTATTCTAATCTACCAAATTATCATGTCTCCTCACCTAAATATAAATGTTATAACTACAGAAATTGTCAACAGCAAATAAAATTGTCACTAGTGAACCAATGCCTCGGTTTGCAAAGAGAAATAACTTCAGAGGATTGTCGCCAAGACGAAGGAGCCGATGCGGAGGGCGAGGGGACGGACGGCGGTGATTCGCGTTTGTCGAGTTGGAGCCAACGGAGAGGTTGAGATCGAAAGAAGGAATGCAGGTACTCCGAGAGTATTGAAAGTTTTATGGACTAAGATAATTTATAGGAAATTCAATTATTGATGTTCCTGTACAACTAAAACTAGCTATTGTTGAGCTGATCGGCTTGATTCGAATGTTCTTGTTCCCTACTATCAACAGGCAGGTCAAATGTATTCTAATCTACCAAAATATCATGTCCCCTAACCTAACACTAACGCCACTTTTTCTTTTTCACTTTTCAAAACTTTAAATGCCTAAATGGAAACTTCCGCACAACATCTCCACTGTTACATAATCTATAAAACTACTCGACTGATCAATAATACAATCCTAATTTAGCAACCCCACGAAGAGGTGGCTTTTCTATTATGTTATGCATCTTTCTCCAGCTTTTATGCAACTAGAACATAGCTTAAAAAAATACGAAAAGAGGATGTATTCACACTTGTTTGATATATTGAACCAGCAACCCCACATGAAACAAAACGCATATTAATAACAAAAGCTCGCCTAAAACTCATCCGACTACATCCTGTATGATACTTGTAATTACATATGGTATAACCAGTACCGACAAGCAAACTCAGATCGACCAAGTGTGCAACGTGGCTCCAGTCCTCTTGGCCGGCACGTCCGGGTCACTGACTGGTACCCTAATGTCCGTATATACACATATGATAGAGCCAACAGAGAATCTGAGATTGAGATATTTTTGTTTTGTCAATCATTCGCATTGCATGTGCACAAGACAAACACCTCATATTCCCAAATATCTCACTGTACCCCATCCCCATCTAAGCTGACAAAACCTCGGCAGCCATCGATGCTGATGTTGATGCTCTACTGCTTCCACCTCCATTTCCGGATCTCGGTCTCCTCAGCAACTCAATCAACTTCTCCGCCTGCCATTTCCACAAACTCACCCATCAACAAACACCAACATACCCCACAAAAAAATTCCAAATAAGTACTTATTAACAAAAACATACCCAATTAAAAAGATTTAGATGTTATGCTGCAGACAAAATTAGATGAATCTTCATATTTTAACACAAATAAAGCTATGAATTAAGTAAATTTATGTAAAATTAATAAATATGTTGTACAAGACTAATTTTGAATCGCTGTAAATGTCATCCTAATTAAAAACGCAAGGTGGATATACCTTTTGCTTGGCGCGAGTGGTTCCACATTGAGTCAACGCCACAAGAGGCGGAATAGCACCTTCACGCGCCACCATACTCCTATACGCGCCACTTTCCTCACACAAACATAACAAAATTGCCGCGGCAATCTCCTTCTGCCTTTGAGTTCCAACCTCCACAATCTCAACCACAACAGCAATCCCTCCTTCCTCCACCAAACACTCCTTCCCTTCCTTCAACAAAATCAACACACTCACCACCACCAAAGCCTTATCAACCAAATTCAAATTCGATCCCAAATCCGCCATCAACTCCACCAACAACCGCATAATCCCCGCTTGAATAGCTCTAACTTTATTCTCCTTTACTGAACACAACGCGTACAACGTTGTGCTCGCGTCTTTCTTCCCTCGAATCGTTCCGTTCTCTAACAAATCAATCAACAGCGGAATCGCTCCGGATCGTCCGATTAGGATTTTGTTTTCGTCGATATGCGAGAGGCGTAGAAGCGCGCAAGCGGCGTTCTCCTTCGCCGTCGATGTTCCGGATTTCAAAGCGCGAATCAGAGGCGGAATCGCTCCAGATGAAACGATTGCTTCCTTGTTCTCATCGCAGAGGGAGAGGTTGAGAATCGCCGTAACGCCGTACTCTTGCAACTGTAAATCGGTTGAGAAGATAAGAGCGATCAACGGCTCAATCGCGCCGGCTTGAGCGATACGGAGGCGATTCTCCGGCTTGTTTTTCGCGAGAAGTCTGATTTCGAGTGCGGATTGTTTTTGAGACTCGATTGAAGACGATCGGAGGTCGGCGACGAGCTGATCGATCAACTCATTAGAGTCGTCTGATGCGGAGGATATGAGGTTGAGAAGCTTTCTACGCTCAGACGACGTCGTTACGAAGTCGCTAGACACGTCGCTATTGCAATCGCTAAAGTCGGCTGAACCATCGCTGAGGTTCGAGTTTCCGAAGCTGCGTGGTATGTAAATGAGCCTCGGCGTTGACGTGTAAACTTCCGGCATCGTTTGGTAGGAAACGACGTAGTTTGGTGGGTGAGAGTTTTTGTTAGAGGGAGTTGAATGAAGAGTGGAAGTTATATAAGTGTGGACGGGTTTGGGTTGATGACACGTGCTGACCGCAGCCGAATCGAAATCTTCACTAAACGCGTGGGGGCATAAAGGCCTGTTCTTTCAGACTGCGATGAACATTTTTAATACTGATAAGAAAAGAAATTCTTAAGTTTTATAATTAAAGATACAATTTTGTTTGAGGGTCAACATCTTGTGACATGATTTTTTTTATATTTAAGGTTTAATTTTAAAAACCATGTACCAATGTTATTTTACTACGGAGTACTTCTTATTTTAGATTTTATCTGCTAAATTATTATTATTTTAATGAAAAGTGAAACTTTGGTCATAACGAACATAAAGCTCTTAATGTAAACGACACAGTTTCAACTCTCATTCTTTTGCTTGGTAATTCTTATTGTAATATAAATTATGGCCCGTATCACGAAGGTTTCATGATATGGAAGGATATTGTCTCAATTGTGATTAATATTAATTCAACGTTTGATATTGGTAATAGTCATTCTCCAACCATCCGTATTTTTTATAAATCCAACTGCTCATTTAATTAAAAACTAACTTAATCTTGATCGTCAAATTAATCAAATCAACGATTGAAATTATGCCCTCCTATTTTACAAAAACTTACGTCCCTCTCGATCCTATCTTATTCAGTTAATATACTTGTGATTCTAAATTATTTGCATGATAACTTTTAATGTGCGTGCATGGTAAAGATAAAGAGAGACATTATATATTTGTGAGATGGGAGAAATTAGTCATAACCGTTGAATCGATTAATCAAACAATTGATTTGTAAAAATTGGCGATTAAATTTGCAAAATTCACGAACGGTTGAATTTAACAGTTATTTTTAGTTTAAATCTCATATGTTTGAATATTAGTTTACAACGGTTGAGACCGTGTCTCACGATCTCATGAAAAAGATAATCGCCCTCCTTAACTGTTCCCATGTGCGTACAAATAAAACTATTTAGGTTTATAAAAAGATACACAATGAATCAATGATGTTTGATTTAGGTTTAATTGAACCGTTGAAGTCTATATAAGGGTGAGCAACATGATGAAAGTAAACTCCGAACTGCACGTGGATAAAAAAAGAAGCAACAAGAGAACGAGGCTCACTGTTCAACGAGACACGCTTTGCTTATTCTTGATCCTTTCCTTTGACATGGAAAAAAAGTTGAATGTTTTAAGCCCTAAACATAAAACGTGCTTAAAACTTGAGCACATATAAACATGTTTTAATTTTCAAAGACACTACTGATTTCTTGTGAACGCAATGTATCCATAAAAAGATAATAAGCTAATTTGTCTCTGCTTGGAATATCACACAGCAGCAGAAACAACAGGTTTGTAAATTATAATGATGGTCATGATTATTTGGTGTATTTGAATACTCAGATATATATTAAAGTTGATGATGCTGTCATTCGAAAAGATGGATACGTGGTGCGGTACAAGGATGGGTAGTGGGGCCCCCCAATAGCAAGTCATTAGATGACAGATGACTCGTCGCTGAAGTTGCACCTGGTCCAACCTGATGGGATGGTTTTGATATCATCATAAATACTGAATGCTTCAAGTTTTAAAGCTCAGTGTGTGCTGGCAACTGCTTCATCGCAAACCTCTTATCTTAATCAATAAAATATCTCAAATCCTTTGAACTTGATTCTGTTCTACTCCTGCCTGCATCATTACGTGGATGCTCCCACGGACATCTATTTTAGTTACAAAACTGAGCAGGAATGATAAGGGTAAAAGGCTTCTAGATTATCATGATGTTTTGTTTTTACCATGCGTCACCCATATGAACATGCATATATGAATTAAGGTGGATTATTTAATCTCTAGCATATTTTCTTGATATTATGGATTCAATTGATACGATCTGAGCTATATTTTTCAAGAAAAACACACATAAATGAAGCAATCTAGCTTATATACATGACTGAAATCAGGAGTGAAATGAAAGAAAACCAGGTGGGTGCCAGGGGCGGCTCAACCATATTGGTGGCCTGAGGCGGAATGTATTTTGAGGGCCTTTTTATAATATATTTTTTCATTTTTATGATTAAAATTAAAATAATAATAAATTAATATGGACCTTTTTATAATATATTTTTTTCATTTTTATGATTAAAATTAAAATTTCCAATGAAATAATAAATTTATATGGGCCTTTTTATACGAATTAAAGATTTGTGGCCTTTTCCCCAAATATTTGTGGCCTTTTTTTACCACTGTTTTTTCTACAGAAATTTGGTGGCCTGAGGCCCACCGCCTCTTTGCCTCAGGGTTGAGCCGCCCCTGGTGGGTGCATATTAAGATTCTAAACGGAAAGCATATGCCAAGTGCCGTAAGTAATTGACGGGGGTACACTGAGAAGGAAGAAGAAACTGGTAATATCTAACTACATAAAGGTGGATTAGAGTTTGGAGTTTTATACATTTTGTAGGGTTAGAATGTCACTCTAATAACTTTCTGGTGTGACAAAGAAGGTGACCTGCACTGGCGGATCCTTCTATTAGAAATATTGTTAGTTATTAGTTAGAGATAATAATGGTAATTAGATAATGATAGTGTGGTTATTGAAGCAGCAACAACAAGAAGGAGTTTGGGCCGTGTGTTACAGCCCAATTCAGATGAGGCTGGCTGACGTGGCTCCAGTTCAGCGCCAGCTGTAGAGAAGGACCAATTGGTGCTGCATTCTGAGTCCAGTCACGCATCTTGCGTGGCTGATTCTGACCATTGGATTAAGAAGAGATGAAGGGCTGGGATTGTTTGTTTCAGCAAGTATAAAAGCCTCACTTTATACAGAAGGCAGAAAAGGTTTTCATTTCGGCAGCTTCATGCGATTTAGGGTTTCCAGCTTCATCTTCATTTTTCGTTGTGATTAAGTGAGCAGATGTTGTTGGTTGTTTGAAAGAAGTTGTAGAGCGTTGTGAGAGGATTCTTTCTAGCCCTGTCTTGTTCAGATCGGTTGTGTCTGTAGCTAGGTTCAGTTGTTTGAACTTAGCGAGGGTTTTGAGAGGTGAGATTATTGTAATCGGTTCTCAAACGTTTCTCTGGCGACTTACCGACACTATAGTGGATTACCGAGCCCCAGAGCTCAACGTGGACTAAACCCTAACGGGATATAACCACGGTAAAAAACTAGGTGTTCATCTTTCTTTATTATACTGTTTCTTTAAGTTTTTTTATTAGATCTTGAATTAGCAGTAGGATAGAACTTATACATTAGTTCTAGGATTGATTCAGGGGTATCTGAATCACTACAGTGGTATCAGAGCCGGAATAATAGATTCCGGGGAGTTTACTGAGTTTGGAAATTAACTCTGTGTTATTGAACTATTCTGCTTCACTGATAATTTCTATTTTCTGTGTTTTCTTGCGAGGAAAATGTCTACAAGGATGGAGGTCTACTCCTATGACGGGAAGTCCGATTTCGGGGTCTGGAGCATAAAGATGAGAGCCTTGCTGTCTCATCACAAGGTTCTCATCGCTCTGGAAGAACCTGACAAATGGACTGAAGATCAGAAAAAGAGAAAGGAGGAAATCAATGAGGAAGCAAGGAATTTGCTAGTGCTGAACCTAGCTGATCATGTGCTGAGGAAAGTGAGTACAGAAAAGACCGTGCTCGGTCTTTGGAACAGGTTAGTCACTCTTTTTTCTATTCCGCAAGCTCCTAATTTAGCATATCTTAAGGCTGCTGTGTTTGCATATAAGATGGATAGTGCTAAGAGTGTAGATGATAATCTTGATGATTTGCTGCGTATGACTTTGCAATTGAATGATACTGAGTTTGCTGTAGATGAAAAGAGTCTTGTTATGATCTTGATGAATGCTTTGCCTGATAATTATCAAGCTGTTAAAAATGCATTTCAGTATACTGGTACTCTGCCCTCTTATGATGTGTTGTGTAATGCCATGAAAACTAGGGAGTTAGAAATTAAAAACTTGAAACTTAAGAGTGGTTCTGGATTGTTTGTTAAGAAACAAAATAAGAACCAACTGATAAGTCTAAGGCTAATAACAACAAAGATAATAAGGGTAAGGGGGATAAGGGTAAAGATCAAACTGATCAGAAAGAGACTAGGAAGTGTTATTTCTGTGGTAAGGTAGGTCACTTAAAGAAAAACTGTTTTAAGTGGAAAAATAAAAAGAAAATGAAACTGCTAATGAAAATAATTTAGCTAATGGCTCAGGGAATGAAAATGATTGTGCTGAAGTTTTATCTGTGACTGATAGAATTCTTTCTGAATCTTGGGTGTTAGATTCTGGTTGTACATATCATATGAGCCCTAATAGATCTTGGTTTGATGATTTCTTGCCTTTGAATAATGAGCATGTTTACATGGGTAATGATAATGTATGTGATGTGCTTGGTATAGGGTCTGTTAGATTAAAACTTAGCAATGATAAGATAATTACATTGACTAAAGTTAGATATATCCCTGGTTTAAAAAGGAACTTAATTTCCTTGGGTGCACTTGATGATGTTGGGTGTGTGTGTAAAACTGAAAATGGCAGCATGAACATTTATAGGAATAATAAATTACTAATGAGTGCTCCTAAGATATCTGGTTTGTATATACTTAATGGTGCTTGTTGTAATGCTGTTGTATCTGATTCTGATAAGTGTGTAGCTTGGCATTTAAGGCTAGGTCACATTAGTTTAAAGGGACTTACTGAGTTAAATAAACAAGGCATGTTAGATGATTGCTCTGAAATTAATCTGCCATTTTGTGAGTGTTGTGTACTTGCTAAACAACATAGGCTTAAATTTGGGCATGGTAGGCATTTATCTAAGAATGTTTTAGAATATATTCATGCTGATTTATGGGGGCCTGAACAGTATGAGTCTCATGGTGGTGGTAAATATTTTCTGTGCTTGGTTGATGACTTCTCTAGGATGGTTTGGACTTTTCTGTTAAAAACTAAAGATGAGGCATTAACTAAGTTTAAGGAATGGAAATTACTAGAGGAAAATCAGACTAACTCTAAGGTTAAAACACTTAGGACTGATAATGGACTTGAGTTCTGCAATGCTGAGTTTGATGGTTTTTGTGCTGATTGTGGTGTGCTAAGACATAGAACAGTCAGGTTCACCCCTCAGCAAAATGGTGTTGCTGAGAGGATGAACAGGACTTTATTAGAGAAGGTAAGAGCATTGCTCTTTACCTCAGGGTTGTCTAAGGCCTTCTGGGGAGAAGCCTTGGCAACTGCCACATATCTAGTTAATAGAAGCCCTAATAGAAACCTAGAATTCAAATGTCCTGTAGAGAAATACACTGGTAGGAAACCTGATTTATCCCATCTTAGGATTTTTGGCTGCTCTGCTTATGCTCATGTTAAAGATGGTAAATTAAATCCTAGGTCTATTAGATGTATATTCTTAGGGTACCAAACAGGAGTTAAAGGATATAGGTTATGGGATAGGGACTCACCTGGTGTTAAAATAGTTATAAGTAGGGATGTAGTATTTAATGAAAAAGATTTCCCTTACAAAACTGAACCTAGAGTTGCTGAACCTGCTGACCCTGTAGAACAACCTGAGAGTACCTCAATTGAGGTGGAGCCTATTCTGTTGACTGATAACAGAATGGACCAAGGTCAGGTGGAGGATATCCCACCTGATCCTGGTCTAGGGTTAGAAGAACCAGATGATCAGCCTGGCAATCATGACCAAGGTCTTGAACCAGAAACGGAAGCTGAAAATCTGGAACCCTCTCAAACTGAGCAGTTGGATAACTATCAGTTGTGAGGGATAGAGATAGGAGAATTCCTAAACCAAACCCTAGATACCCTAGGCAACCTGGCCTGTCCATAGCTGACCTAGTATACACTGCCCTATTAGCTGCCCATGAGGTAAAATCAGTAGAACCTGAAAATTATAGGCAGGCTATGAGTTCTAGAGATAAGAACAAATGGGTAGAGGCTATGAATGAGGAAATGAACTCATTAATGGTTAATAAGACCTGGCAGTTAGTACCTAAACCCAAAGAACATAAGCTAGTTGAGTGTAGATGGATGTATAAAATAAAAGAAGGACAAACAGAATCTGATCCCCCTAGGTATTAGGCAAGACTAGTAGCAAAAGGTTATACTCAGCGTGAGGGAATAGATTATAATGAAATATTCTCACCTGTAGTGAAATTTAAGACTATTAGGATTATGCTTGCTTTGACTGCGTGTTATGATTATGAACTTGAGCAATTAGATGTAAAAACTGCTTTCTTGCATGGTGATCTTGATGAAAAGATTTATATGAGGCAGCCTGAGGGATTTGTTGATAATAAGCATGCTGATTATGTTTGTTTGTTGAAAAAATCGCTTTATGGATTGAAACAGTCCCCTAGGCAATGGTATCTGAAATTTGACTCTTTTGTGTTGAGTATTGGATTTACCAGAAGTAGTTTTGATGCTTGTTTCTATTTTGCTTCAGTGAATAATTGTCCTGTGTATCTGCTGCTTTATGTAGATGATATGCTGCTGATTAGTAAAAGTATGGATAAGATTCTTAAGTTGAAAAAGGAATTAAATACTGTTTTTGACATGAAGGACTAGGGCCTGCTAGGAAAATTCTAGGAATGATTATTGATAGGGACAGATCAAAGAATACCTTGAAATTGCATCAAAAACCTTATTTAGAGAAACTTGTATCTAAGTTTGGTGATTTAAATTGCAAGTCTGTTTCCCTGCCTATTGCACCTCATTTTATTTTGAGTAAAATGCAATGTCCTAGAACTGAACATGAATTGCTTGATATGGAAGGAATTCCTTATGCAAATGCCATAGGATCTGTTATGTATGCAATGATTAGTACTAGGCCTGATTTGAGTTATGCTATTTCTTTGTTGAGTAGATATATGTCTAATCCTGGTAAGGAACATTGGAATGCATTGAAATGGGTGATTGCTTACATTGCTGGTACATTGAATGTTGGTCTGAATTTTGGTAAAAGGATGAATGTACCTGAATTGATTGGTTATGTGGATGCTGATTTTGCTAGTGATAGGGATTCAAGAAAGTCAAATACTGCATATGTGTTTACTTTAGGACATAATTGTATTTCTTGGAAATCTCAATTGCAACCTTTGATTGCCTTGTCTACTACTGAATCTGAATACATTGCTATATGTGATGCTTGCAAAGAAGCTGTGTGGTTACAAGGGTTATTAAAAGAGGCTTGTTTGATTACTAAGAATGCTGTTATAATGTCTGATAGTCAATCTGCTTTGCATTAAGTAAAAATCTGTTTATCATGAAAGAACTAAGCATGTAGGAATTAGATTTCATAAAATTAGGGAGTTTATTTCTACTGGTGAATTGTTCTTGCAGAAAGTACCTACTGCTGATAATCCAGCAGATATGGGGACTAAAATTGTCACTAACCTTAAGTTCAAGCATTGCTTGAGACTTCTTTATGTTGAGTAAATGCAGGTACAGAGTGATGAAGGGGAATACGGTATCCACTATAATGGAAGTTATTCAAGGGAGCAGCAGCTTTGGATTGAATTGAGGTGGGAAGAAGGGAATGACCTCAAGGGTATGCTGCTGTTCCTGAGAAGTGTACTGCTGATGGAGTCTGAAGCTTGCTGCTTCAGGTGGAGGTTTGTGGTAATTGAAGCAGCAACAACAAGAAGGAGTTGGGCCGTGTGCTTCAGCCCAGTTCAGATGAGGCTGCTGACGTGGCTCCAGCTCAGCGCCAGCTGTAGAGAAGGACCAATTGGTGCTGCATTCTGAGTCCAGTCACGCATCTTGCGTGGCTGATTCTGACCATTGGATTAAGAAGAGATGAAGGGTTGGGAGTTTGTTCAGCAAGTATAAAAGCCTCACTTTATACAGAAGCAGCAAGTTTCATCTCGGCCGCTTCAGCGATTTAGGGTTTCCAGCTTCATCTTCATTTTTCGTTGTGATTAAGTGAGCAGATGTTGTTGGTTGTTTGAAAGAAGTTGTAGAGCGTTGTGAGAGGATTCTTTCTAGCCCTGTCTTGTTCAGATCGGTTGTGTCTGTAGCTAGGTTCAGTTGTTTGAACTTAGTGAGGGTTTTGAACTTAGTGAGGGTTTTGAGAGGTGGGATTGTTGTAATCGGTTCTCAAACGTTTCTCCGGCGACTTACCGGCACTATAGTGGATTACCGAGCCCCAGAGCTCAACGTGGACTAAATCCTAACGGGATATAACCACGGTAAAAAACCAGGTGTTCATCTTTCTTTATTGTACTGTTTCTTTAAGTTCTTTTATTAGATCTTGAATTAGCAGTAGGATAGAACTTATACATTAGTTCTAGGATTGATTCAGGGGTATCGCATTCACATGATGAGTTGACGACATCTCAACAACGTATTTCTGATATTCAAGCAAGTGAAATAGAATTGGCAGATGCGGCAGGAATACAGGTGAAACAATCACATAGGTTTATGAGTAAGAGAGTGGGTGGAGTGGAATGCACTGGTTTCACAGAGTTAGATCATAAAAACTATTTACGAACCAAGAGACAACATGATTTGATTTATGGTGATGCTGGGAGTATTCTTAGTTATTTTTCAAGAAAAGCAAAAGAAAATCCATTCTTTTTCTATGACTTGCAACTAGACAGTGATGAACAAATTACAAATATATTTTGTGCAGATGCACGGATGCGGATTGACTACCGATTATTTGGAGATATTGTTTCTTTTGATACTATATATTCAACAAATAAGGAAAGTCGTCCATTTGGTGTTTTTATTGGACTGAATCATCAAAGATCGACTGTAATTTTTGGAGCTGCTATATTGTATTACGAAACTAGTGCGTCATTTAAATGGTTATTTGAAACATTTTTAAATTGTGACGATAAAAAACACCCGAGGACTATATTTACCGACCAAGATGCGGAGTTAAAAAGGCATTTGAAAAGCAGTTTTCCTTTTATCAGATTCTTTACATCGTTTGAGGATATAGTGCGCTCAAAAAATCATATAAATTTGAAACTCGAATATGAGTCGAGAGAAAAGCTTCCTATGGTGACCAATCAGTATTCTCCAGTTTCACTTCAGCTATGCAATATTCACACTCCAACAATTTTTAAGTTATTTCAGAAATGAAATAAATAGTGCATCGGCTTATAGAGTTACATATCATGATGTGAAGACTGGTCAGTATGTTCTAAATAGTTGCATTGATGGATATGAAGCAATGTGTCATTGAATGTTATATTTTATGCAGTTGTAAGAAATTTGAAAGTTGGGGTATTCTGTGTCGTCATGCTATTAGAGTACTTGATTTGAGTTTTATATTCAACATTCCAAGCAAATATATACTCCTCAGATGGACAAGGGATATTGTTACTCGACAAGTTGAAGATATTAGTGGATGTGATATAAAAGATGGATGTAGTGAAAGATATAGACATCTCTGTCCGAAACTTATTAGAATAGCAGACTACGCATCTCAAAGTAAAGAGGGATACAAATTCATGCTTAGTCAAGTTAGTGACTTGATGAACCGTTAAGTGAAGAACGAAGAACATATTACAGTGCTTTGTCAAGATGATTCAACACTTGCAACAATTATCAAGGACGAAATGTTAAGGGGCTTGCTAAAAAGATGTGAAACTACAAAGGTGACAAAAGACCGAAATCATGGTTTGAGAATCAACCTAAGAAAAAAAGGCTAGAAGTTGAAAAACAACCTGCAAAATTATCAGTGAGTGACTGTGTAACAAATGGAGTGAGTTTTTTAAGCATATTCCATAATTTGAACTATTTTGTGTAGAATCTAATGATTAATTTTATTTGACAGATAATTGAGAAGCCATCAAGCTTAGTATGGCTGAATGAAGATGGAAAAAACACTCAGTCATTGTGCGAAGAACTTGTTCACCCATAAAATTCGTGTGTAAACCTTTCCTCTGCAAATTTAATGTTGATCTTCTGCTAGATTTTATTTTATTGTTTGTAGAGTTGTGAAACTCCTAAATTGATTTGAGTTCTGATTAATAGTTTGGACATCTCTTGCAATCTTCAAATGAGTATCAATTGGTCACTTCTTGTTAAACCGAGTATCATTGAAATTATTGCACAATAGTTCATTGCAAAACACATGTTACTTGCAGTAAATTCACTTTAGGAACAGAGCGGAACACGATTAAATAAAACTACATTCACTTTCATTGATATACACTACACACACCTGACAACTGAAAACTATACAAATTGTATCAAGCTTGTCAACAGAATAGAAAAAAGAAAGTCTCATCTCATTGTCGCCCGGAACTTTTAAGCAATCAAATTGTACATATGCTATTTCTCGACAAGTAAACAGATTTAATCGGAACAAAGCGAGCTCAATCTCGCTGCCCATAGAAAGCCCCAATTCAATTTCATATTTGAAAGTTCACTGCTGCGCGACAGCTGATGCGATTCAACATCTATTCGCCGAGACGTAACGATGACAAACAAGTGAGAAATTTGTGGAGACAAAGAGTGAGAATCTTCGTCGAAAACGTCACAAGGAAATACAGAGATTAAAAAGTCACGTGAATGTGATTTAGAAATAAAAAAATACAAAACGACAGCGTTTCCAATCGGCTGTAAATAGCAGTGCTGCTTGCGATCCGAATCCTAATAGAAATAGATTATTTTCCTATTTTGCATTATATATTCTAGCTTCTGATATAGTGTAATCGTTGTAGTTTGCATCTATTATTGAAACCCTAACTCTTTTGTTTCTCTTCTTATTTGACTTTTACATGGTATCAAGAGCCAATTAAAGGCGCTAGGATTAGATTTTTTATCAGTATCGAGACTATTGCAAAAGATGACTCGCTTCAGGCTATCAACGTCTAGTTAGATGGTAAAGATTATTCATATTCGAGTTATGTTATGAAGAATTTTTGAAAGACAAAGCTGTGTGGGATATTGTCTCTAGTAGTACGGTCAAGCCGATCGATGCTGCTCAGTTAGCGTGGGGGCTGCGTGGGAAGTGAAATATTCGAAGATCATCACTTGGATTAACAATTATGTTCAGCAATCTATCAGAATGCGGTTGGCGAAATATAATACTGCTGAGGAGATACGGGATCACTTGGAATGGTTGTTTGCGCAATATAACTTTGCCAAACGATATTAGGTTGAAAACGATATTTGAATTCTCCAGCAGAATACCATGACTATTCATGAGTTCTATTCGGTTATTTCTGATTTATGGGACCAACTTGCATCAACACGTGTGTAGAATTACAAGTCTACTCCCCATATATTGCTCGCAGAGAGGAACAACGCTTGGTTCAGTTTGTGATGGCTCTACGGGATGACTCTTAAGATGTTCAATGCTGCACCGGAATCATCTTCCCAATGTTGATTCGATTTACCACGAGCTGATGGCAGAAGAGTCACATTTGAAATATCGTGTCGATAAAAAGGGAATCATTCACAGCTCGATATTAGCAGCATCTTCCCGAATGTCTGATTTAGACAGTTTACATGATCAACTAAAGACGAGTGTTGTTATTGTAAAAAAGGGCACTGGAAGGCTCAATGTCCCGAGTTGTTGCAAAAGAATAAAGGTGGTCAATCAGACGACAACAATCCCCTGCGTCCAAAACAGTCGTCCATAGTAGCCGTTGTCCCGTCGGTCAATTTTGGAACCAGTATGGATTTAGCTACACTAACAGAACAGTTTCAGAAGTTCATTGCCTCACAGTCACACGCTATGTTTGTTACTACTCCAAGTTTGCATTCTAGTAACATGTTATATAACTCTTCTCTTGCATGGACTCTTGACTCTGGTGCTTCACGTTATATGTCTCAAGATTCTGACTCCTTTTTGTTTGTTAAGCCTTCCTCTTCACAATCAATCATGACTATTGATAATGTCTATGTGCCATTAGCAAGAATTGGATCTATCTGTACTTCGAATGTCTTTTTCTGATGTGTATCATGTTCCGGGTCTTACCTTTAATCTTGCTTCTGTTGGTCTATAATGTGACGCTGGCTTATTAATTTTCTTCTCATGTTCTTCTTGTTATGTGCAGGATCCCCATTCAAAGAAGCTAATTGGGATAGGCTGTTGTAGGCAGGGCGTCTTTATGTCTTGGATGAGTTGAACATACCTGAAGTTGAAGCATCTTGAGTTGACTTATCTTTTTTTCGTTTGAGACCTTCTACCTTTTATTTGTGGCCCTCATGACTTGGTCATGTTTTTGGTTCTCATTTGAAATATTTAGCTTCCCCACAAAAATTAGGAAAAGAGTCATTATATTACTGATTGTCGTGGATGTAAGCTTACTAAATTTTCAGCATTGCCTTTTAGTAAAAATTCTTATGTTTCTCTTTCACCTTTTGACTTCATAAATTCAGACGTGTAGGAACCTTCACCTATTCCCGCAAAAGGTGGATCCAAATACTATGTTTCCTTCATTAACGACAGTACTCGATATTGTTGGGTCTACTTCATGAAACACCATTCTGAATTTTTTAACATGTAGTAGTTTTTTATATATGTATGTTCATCCCTCGTGAATGCTTGTATGTTAATCCTCTGGATGCTTGTTATGCCGTTTAGGCTTCGTAACAACAGGTTTATGCTGTGTAATAAGGGTTGATTTTAGCCAAAAATCATTAAGATGTACGGCTGTCGAACAAGTGAGAGTACATGGTGAAGGTGACACCAATAGCCTGCTCGATCAACGGTATTTAGAGATGACTCATTATAGGAGATCTCAAATTTGTTCCATCGTCTGTGTTTCATTTTGTATTCATGATTTGATGTACTCATGATTCAATGTACTTTTGATCAAAAAAAGTCCAAGTAACGCTAGAATAATCATTTATAAGAGTTAAAAAATAATGTGCGCCCAATCTTTTTTCAGTATCAAAAGGTCCCCAAATATCTCTATATATGAGTTCAAACAAAATTTACGATATATGCTGACTTGAAGGTAAACAAAATTTAAGTTGTTTAGCTTGCCGGCGCACATTAGGAAAAAAACATATTTGAAATTTCTCCATACTTTCTTTGTATCGATTTTACTAACTTATTAACGGAAGGTTCCCCAACGTTCTATGTCATACGTCAACAGAAAAATTGCTTTACCCTTGTACAAGCTTACGGGCCCACATTAGGAAAAAAACATATTGATACGATGATATTATCCTGTAAAATTCATTTTTCTTCTCACCAATCTTGTATGCAATCTTCTGGACAAATCCTTAAATAAGTATTATTTTGCCGAAAATACAATCGAGCAAGGAGAATTCTCAACTAACTTGCTAATGGAAACCAAGTTAATTTGTATTCGCGTGCAATATGAACATCATGCAGTACTAAACAATCCATTAAATTATGAAAAAATCCGGCCTTCTTGACTTTAGTAACATATTCATTTGATAGTGTAATTATGCAAGGATGAGCTAGCTCATAATATTACTAGTAATTGGTACACATATAATATGTGCATATAAATTTTTTTTTCATATTATACGATGGTATTTGCAATGGCATGTTTATGTAATTAGTAAAATATGGAAGGGTATCATGAGGATATGGAATGTGGCTTCAAGGTAACCGTCAATTCCACTCCCTGCGCTTTATATATAAGATAGATGTAATAAGGCACTATCATGTAAAATGATTTTTGGCCCCACTATCCAAAATCCATGCACATTTATAATTTGAGTATAATTTTCACGGATATTTGCCAAGTGAGTTGCATTTTTCTCTTCAACATTGTCATTAGCCTTGATCAAAACAAGAATTTGTTTATTTGTGCAGAAGTAAACTGAGGGACAAGTGAATTAAATGTATTATGTGCATCATATTTGTGTTTGTTAAGGGCAACATTGCAATGAGCTATTGCTTTAATTTTAAAATTAGCATCGTCACTTTGATGACAATGCTAATAGTACATGAGCTATTGCTTTAATTTTAAAATTAGCACTGTCACTTTGATGACAATGCTCACAGTACATGATCTGCTTGATTTTTCATAGTGCTTCTCCTTTGTTACCGGTTGGATTCACCTCTTTGTCTCACATACAAGCAGGCATCTCAGTGCTTTTAATAATCCCTTTGCATTTCGTTCTATAAAATCATATTGAAAAAAACATTGATACTTGGCAAGTCCATCGTAGCAAATATATATTTAGACCGATCAAAAAATCGCACTGTATTATCATGCTTCATCTCTTTTGCACAGTGTTATCATAGTTGTCGAGGCGACAAGTCGAAGCGAGGTTTACGGATTTTCAGTAGTCGACTAGTCGACTAGTCGATGACTAAGCGTAGACTAGTCGAGAATTTACATGTATGCAATATAATATGTATAAATTATATAAATAATTATATACAGATATATTTCATATATATAAATAAAACTAAAAGCAGATTGTTTCCATGATCAATACAAAACAAATAGTTTACCAAAAGTTTTGATCATTGTAGAACTCCAAAAGAGTCTAAATTAAGAATAAATACAAAAATAACAGAGAAAGTGAAATTCGATGGAATCGTCAAGTTCTAACGCTTCCACTTCATTTGCTCCATATTCATCGGACCTTATCTGGTGCAGCAATATTGTAGCAGCTAAATGCTGCAACTCTTAAAACGTTTTAGTTTTAGTGTCTTTAAAATAAAACGGCGTAGTTTTATTTCTAAAACCCTAATTGCACCAAATGAACCCGTCACAAAACGACGTCGTTTTGGACTCGCAGCAACTTGCATCGCTGCACGCGATATGAATTCATATTCATCATTCTCTTGCACATTAGGTATATTATCATCCTCAGAATCCATGTCATCATTTAAAATGATGTGATTATCATCTTCTTCCATCTGTGTATCAAAAGAATTACCAACTTGAGTAGACAAATGTTCAGCTTGCCGAGCCCAACTAGTCGTCGACTTTTCGAAGAAAACGAAATAAACGAACTAATCGAACGACTAGTCGACAAATCGATCGACTAGTAAACAATTACGTAGTCGAGGTTTGTAGTCGAAACTGAAATAACGACTTGTCGATTAATCGTCGACTAATCGCGATTAGTCGAGCGCCTCAACAACTATGAGTGTTATTAAACCCGACCCGGCCCGGCGGGTTGACCCGGTTAACCCGGGACCCGGGGACCTAATCGGGTCGGGTCCCTTATCGACCCTAAAATGCAAGTGACCCGGGTTGACCCAATCAACCCGGACGGTTCAACCCGTGACCCGGACGGTTCAACCCACGACCCGCTCGGTTTATCCCTTGAGCCCGATCAAAGCTCGTTTTACACAAAAAATCATTACCATACGCAAACTCAAATAGAGCTTGATAACATTGAAACTAATTAAAGTCTCAAAGATTATACTTCGGTTTAGCCAACTGGCCAAGCGAAGTCTGAATTTTGGATTGAATGGGCTGTATATTTATACACCATTCTCTACTCATTCTTGCAATGTTGAGCGGTGTGGGATATACTTCCGCGGACCCTTCATGATTTATTTCCGCGGACCTTAACAATTAAATTAATTGTTAAGGGTCCGCGGAAATAAATCATGAAGGGTCCGCGGAAGTATATCCCACACCGCTCAACATTACAAGAATCAATAGAGAATTGTGTATAAATATACACCCCATTCGAACAGCAAGTCATACTTCGCTTGGCCATTTCATTTGGTTAAGTTGAAGTGCAATCATACTAGATATAACTTGAGTTTAATTCGAGATTCTAGTATGGTAATAAATTTGTGTATACACTTAATATTAAATATTTGACATAAGCATTGACTCCAGAGTCAACCCGGGTTGACCCTCTAACCCGTTGACCCAGTGTCGAAACCGGGTCGACCAACGGGTCGGGTTTCACAACACTGCTTTTGCAATGTCTTCATATTTTTGCAACTGTTACTAATACTGCAATTCTTGCTCGGATTGAGTCTAGTTCCTTCCAACAATTAGTTAATTTCTCACATTAGTTCGCCACACTCATGTCTCTTTGTCACATATTGGCTATCTCCTTTTAGGAAATACTTTCTAGCTATATTTGAACCGACATATTGAAGGTGTATGACTTTCCACGTACATGATGCATCATTAGAATGTAAGATTTTACTAACAATCTTTTTAGAAACAAAACTTATCAGCTACGAGTGACTACGTACGCTATTACATCGTTGCCATCTCACGAGCATTGTTGGATCATCGGGCTTCGGATGATCTCCTTTAACAAAACCAAGTCTAGATCGAGTAGAAAAGACAATTTTCATTGCCTTTTTCATGAAATAAAATTTTGCCGACCAATTAGAACAACTCGAATCCTCTTCATCAATATTCACCACATTTGCATCCATACATTGACTCATACCCCCTAGTTGTGTTTGTTGGGTGCTGTTCACATTAAGTCAACTCAACTTTCGCAATTCAATATTAGAAATCCCGTAAGCACCAATCATCGGTACTTACCGAGGATTTTATTTACTAAAATGCCTCCAAAATTAGGGTGACATTCTTTACTGCCTTTCAACATTTGATTTGTAAAGTCTATGCCATGGAAGATAACCATGCAACTTAAACATTTATCCTCTGTGTGTCCTATTCACTGACAATGAGTGCATGTCAAGTTCATATTCTTTTTACTCTGGTTACCAGGCTGATGATTCCCTTTGCCTTATTGCTTATTTGTAATTTGATAATTAGCCAAACCATTCTGGTTGTTAGAGAAGAACTGTATATTTTCTCCATTATTAGAACTGAACATAGCTGAAACATCAACAGGTACTAGGCCTATTTATTCTTCCTCCTAAATCACCATAGCATAAACCTTTAGAATTGAGGGCATTGAATCCATTGCAAGAATCTGCGTTTTGATCTGAAAGTGTGTCTCAATGAGTCTCATTAAAAACTTCATAACCCTGTCTAATGCTTTCTTCACTTCTAAGCACCTTGTAGACTTATAGGCCTTACCTAGGTCACCTAAATGGTAATCACATAATGTCTCCTCATTGTCCAAAGATAATTAAGCTTTGCGTAATACTTCTCAACGCTCAACTCTCGAGGTTTTCCATGCTATGTAGTTTTCCGCACTAACTAAAAGTTGCAACATCGACGACGCAACTATGTTCTCATTCTGGCTAATGAACATTGGATCGTCATTCTGAACAACTACAAAACTAAAAGTTGAACCCGAAGTTGGACTCGCCATATCAAAAATTAGGGTTTCAGATCACATAAATAACTAGCAAACAAAATCAAGCCGTAAGAAACATACATACCTTCAATCCGGATCTGATACCATGATAGAAGTGGCTGCGAAGCTTGATCGGAAATGGTGATGATCGGAACTGTAGAAACCAGACGAGAGCGAAGCAGATTTGATTTTAGGAAAATTCGAATTGTATTCAACATTGATGCTTAAGCATACCGATTCTCTTTGGTAATATCTTAAATTCAAAGCATCCAAAAGAATTGAGAACTATCAGGTTCGGCATAAAGTTAAAAAAGTCCTCTGGAATGGCCTTCAATAAAATATTGTTGCATATTAGCAAAACTGAGAGATTCGGACAATATGGAGGACTTGGGAGTTCCACTGTATCCATCCCAAAAATGAATATTCTTTCTGCCTCATCGTAAACTTTGTCGCTTTGCAAACTGTTATCATCCAATAGAAAATTTACATAGGAATGTCCAAATCCCTAGTTAACAATCCATTTTACCATCTCGATAATTATGTCATGCACTTTGTAATGCACAATCAAATGTCTTTCATTATGAATCACCTTACGAAGACTAACACGCTAAAGTTCTTCAATAAGTACATGCCCCCAGTTTAACGCATATGAAAAGTTGTTACCCAAAAATTTACAAGTGTAAATTTAAAGTACCATATCATCTTCATTGGAAAATCTTTCAACATATGTTGCAGAAGAGAAGCATAGATACAGGAAGCACGATTTAATCTCATCCTTTAAACTGTCATAGCTTAGCTTTAAATTTTTAAAATTGTATCGTCTCTTAAACTATTGGTTGTCACCTATTCAAAATAAAATTCCATCCATAGATAGTCGTTTGGGATGATAGAGAGCGACCTAATGTATTAATCATCAATGGCAAACCACAACATATGTGGCAAACCATCTCTGCTAATCTATGAATCTCCGGATCACAATCTCGAGTGTCCTGTCCGACGCATTGACTGAATAGTGTCCAAGCGTTTACATCTGTTAAACCCTTTATTCGTATATTATCCTGAGCTATCATTTGTCTACAAACATCTAAGGAACGGGAAGTTAATAGTATCTTAGAATGGTTTGTCAGGCTAGGAGCTGGAACACCAATCTTCCTCAAGTCGATACATTCCCAAATATCATCTAACAACAATGCAAATTTTTTACGCCTTAATGACTTGAATATATCATTAGCTCTATCCTCTTCTAGCCTTCCATTCATCCATACGTAAGGAAATTTGAATCCGATTTCCAAATCAAATTCACAATCTCTGACAAGTCAACAGGTCTAGAAACCGTTACCAAAATCACGAAATCAAACTTTTGCTCGCTGTCAGAGCTGCCCAAGTTGTTGATATGAGTGAGCAGAGTTGTTTTTCCACTTCCACACATTCCATATAATCCGATAGTGCCTACGCGTTGATCTCTAAGAATACTCAAAATCTGATGTAGTGTATCGTCCCTTCCAACAAGTAGTTTATTAGGCCTTTGAAAAACTCTGGGAGGAGGGAGCTCAATCACAACTTCCCTAAATTTATCATATTCGGCTAGCAGTTTTATCACTTTTTCCATAACTTATCTAATCCTCTGCCATGATCATGAATGGAGATTATCTTATTAATCTAATAAGAGCAAAATCAGTCGTCACCAACATCCCTCTCGATATCAACCCTCATTCTGGCTAATGAACGTTGGATCCTCATTTTGAACAACTACAAAACTAAAGGTTGAAGCCGAAGTCGGACTCGCCATATCAAAACTAGGGTTTCGGATCAGAGAGATATCTAGCAAACAAAATCAACAAATCAAGCCGCAAGAAACATACAGACCTTCAATCCGGCTCTGATACCATGACGGAAGTGGCTGCGAAGCTTGATCGGAGATGATGGTGATGATCGAAAATATAGAAACAAGACGAGAGTGAGCAGATTTAATTTTAAGAAAATTCAAATTGTATTCAACATTGGCGCCTAAGCGCAAAATATACATGTTTTATTTTACAAATTTACATAACCAATCCGTGAAGTTTACATAACCAATCCGTGAAGTCCTAATCAAATACATAACCTACAAAACTAAAACTAATACAAATGAAAAACAAACAAAACAAGAGTTATATTAGTTTGGATTGAGTTCCACAATCTTGAAAGCAGATGCAGTCTCAACATTATCCTTAGCCTTTTATTTTTAGTTACCTTGAAACGAAATGTATTTTGATAAAAGATCTCTTTGATTAACACCAATAATCAGTGCTTCAAGCACCGCTCATTCAAAATATGAAATCAAGTGTGTATGGCTTCCACAACTATTATAAGCTGTTTAAACTCAATATTTTGTACTGGTATTAAGGTTTTTAGTTATATGGATATTGAGAATGAACCAAATAAATATATAATTAAAAGACTTTGTACATTTTGTATAAAATATAATACAAGAGTTCTATTGACAAAATGAAATTTCTAAGGCTGCAACTAAAGACCAGGACAATGTCTGTCTACTTGTTTTCTAAGGCTGCAACTAAAGACCAGGACAATGTCTGTCTACTTGTGATAAAACAACTGACCATTTACATTGACGACTTCTTGTTGGGACACTAAAACAACTAAATTCACCCAAATTATGTCAAAACACATTAACATGTCAGCAAAATGTAAAAGAAAACGTCAACCGGAGTCATCACCGATCAGCTCTCACTTGTGGCATCATCTTTTGTTTTCTTTTCCAATCTCAATTTTGTCCTAGACCTCGCCTCCTTAACGATTGGAAGCATATACCATCCGACAGTGATCAATATAACTGCACCAGATTTTTCAACCATTAAAAGAAGTATCAAGATCAGAATCACCGCAGCAAGCAAACATAGCAACGACCTTTGTCTTAGTCCATCCGCGTAAATAGAATACTTGGAAACCATCAAGCACTCGGGTCTTTTCATTTCTGTCTTGTGTACCACAGCTGGTGCACTAGGCTTCGCGATCTTAGCCATTGCCTCTGCCGTGTCTTGTGCTTTAGTAGATGGATTTTCTATATTTTCGGTTTTGTTCTGATAATCCTTCATTTTGAGAATGACGGGCTTGCAATCATCTGATCCGGAGGACTTAAACCAGACAAAAAAGCCATCAGAATCCTTAGTTTGTGCGTAGATCCTTCTCCGCTTTTCCTTAAGCTCAGCTACCAATGACGAAAACTTGTCCAGTCCATGCTTGGCATAAGGATTTCTGCTATTCTTGACACCCTTGCACGGTTTATTGGTCTTATCACCTGAGCATAAATCCAACGCGTCATCTGAGTTAGATATAGCATCACTACTGCAGACTAATGGTTTCATCATCGATGTAATTTTAATGGCGAAAATGAGACTTGATTTGTTAGAAATGTGAGAGATTTAAGTGCAAGGTTTCTAAAGATGTATCAATCTATGAATAGTCAGTCAAAGGGACATCTAATAAGAAAAGGGTTTATAATGACATGGAAGTTTACAAGTTAGTGATTGACTTTTAGTTACTTGGAGATGAAGGCAGGTGATGAGCCTGAGCTCATTAATTTGATATCTTTCTTTGAGGAAATTAGTTGAAATGATTTTCTAAAATGGTCAATGTGACCTACTTTACTCATTTAAAGCTATTGATTAGAAATGGGGAAATAATATTCCAGCTTGAAAAAATCAATGGAGATAGAGACACAAAACTACATAATTTAGATAAAGAATTGATTCAAAATTACTTAATTATAGTAAACTACTTTAAAATGACATGTTTTCATTCTCGCGACAAATAGGTGCGCCGCGCCGGATCTACATTTACTAAGATGCTGTGTTTGTCCCAGCGACTGGGAATTTATTTAGTGATTAACAAACACGTTGGATTGAGCTGCCTTCATTTGTGACAACTGTTTTTAAGTTACCCTTTCCGCGATTTGAGTGAATATAGTAGTACTAGTTTATTACTTGATAGTGAATGACCTGAGTATTATACATGACTGTTTTTAAATGAGCTAAATCGAACTATAACGGGTTCAACTTGAACTACTTGAGCATACATTTATCTTCTTCAGCTTAGAATCCCAGATATTAAGATCCTATGTTTGGCAGAAAAACACATTGTTGCGCATTTGTTGTCAAGTGCCTGTGCAAAATTTCCACTCTTGCAAAAAAATAGTGATAACAAAAAGCCAGGGAACTAACCACAAGATATGCAGTCCAGGCATGTCTAGACAGTCCAGTGAGCAACAGCTGCATAAGGCAGTCTAAGTTACTTGATGCTGGACTTAACCAAGGCATCAGTGTTGTAATAACTAAAAAGTGTAGAATATGAAACTGAAAGGGCAAGCATTGACTAACAACTCAGCTATATTTCTTAAAATCGAGATGGAAAAAATAGTCATAACAGAATTTAAGTTAGAAATTGTACATTTTGGTAGCAAATAGCATGCGAAAGGATACAAATGCAATACCCATGAAGCCCTTCATAGAAAGGAGATGATCAATCTGCATCGGCTGCTTCTCTTTTCTCATTGCACTACATTTAAACTTTTGCTTCTTTCATGAGTGTATACAACAGGTCAAAACTGGTCAAAGTTTCTGGCAGCAGTGATTGTCCTCATCTGTTAGCTCAGGTGCGAAGCTATTGAGCGAGTTAACTAAACCTCTTCTCAAGCAATTATGATCCATAGATGTGTCTGTGAACAGGAGGTGCTTCAAAACTTTTAACAACCTCCATCCAGGGTTTCTCAACAACAAACATTGAACTGTCCGGAAGGTGTCCATAAACGATACTAGGTCTTTCATAGGGTGGACATTTTTGTTCTCCAAGAAAGTGATTTAGATTCTAACTCAAACTCTTTCCACTTGCGCTTCAATTTCCCAATAATAGAGGACTGTTGAAGCTTCCTTAAGGCTGAGTCGAAACCATTAACCAATTCTAAATTATCACCTCCTGCGGCTGAGTTTCCGAATTCAACTAAGCACATCGCCCTGAATCATGAGCCACATATGTACACAACACAGGAAAAGATAGTCAACAAACTGATATTAAAAACAAGACAAGGCTGTGTCATATTCAAGCATACTCATTCGACAAGCAAGCACACCTGGCACTGTAAACAATGGCAGATGAGCTTGAGGGAGGAAATGACAGACCAATAACTTCTCCGGGATACTCCAGGAATTCCTTTGGCAAAACAAATTGCTCATGCAGCTGTTTTGAATCCACATCAATTGAGTAAACTTGATTTGATGATGTTGTCACAACAAGCATTATACTGTTTGTAGGCAGAAAACCACCAGCGGTAACAGATGAGCCGCATAATCTTGAGATAAACCAATGCTGTCTGCTGCAGTGAAGCAAGAAATCAGACCATGCAAATAGATCAGTCTTCAAATAAACAATCTTTATCAAAGGTTTAGCTTATGGAATGATAAACAGTGCAGTATACAAAGTTGAGAAGATTTCAACCTTAAAGTCTCCAGATTGAAGAGATAAATATCTCCATAGCAGTTCACGGAAGCTAACCAGGTCGCATTTGAGCTGATGAAAAGTTTTGTTATGGGTGGTTCACCAGGGGGGACATTATCAGCCGTCTCTTCATGCCGAGGTGTGAATATGTGAGCTGTTTCAAAGTTTTTGGTGTCTACAACCTGTAAGAATAATAAAAGCACAAAATTTTAAAATTCAGACTTGTAGTTCCATCTTATTTTATTAGTCATACAAAGATATGAAATAGTAAATGATCATTAGAAACTCACATATATTTTCCTATCACATCCAGCAATAATTAGCCTTAGAGAATCAGGTGTGAATGTCATGGAATGAGCATATGGTAGACCTTTTGGAAGTTTTTTTCTTTGAATAGTCCAGGCATTTTTCCGAACTTCAGACTTCAACTCTAACAAGACAACCCTTTGATGATCAGAATATGCAATAAACTTCCCAGAAGAAGATATGGTGCTACAAATGATCTTCTGACTTGACTTGCATTTCACTTGAGCCAGTAAATTCATGCTCGCGGCACTCCAAGAAGGACCAGAACTATGATCAGAAATTGGAATATTTGTTTTACCAGCGCAGAAGATATCTAAATGATGAGATGACTGGGATAATACCAAAGAAATCTGATTGAAAACTGTTTCCGATGCCAACTGCATAGGTAGTCTTTGAGGGGCTGGGCATATATCATGTGGAGAGAACTTTGTGAAATCATTGGCTGAGTAAGCTAAAAGTCTGGTATCATCTCCAGCTGATATGAGCATAGGAACTCCCTTCTCAGCCCATTTGTGATAACTAAAATCTACAGGCTTTGCTCTATGCCGCAGTCTTTTTTTATTCTTCTCAATAGCTGAATCTACTAAAGGTAAACAAAAACTAATGAGTTAAGTATAGTGGCAATAGAAAATGACATTGATGAAGCAGAAAAAAAGAATATTTATAATGTAATGCATTTAAAGTACCATTTCGGGTTATAGGAATTGCAACAGTCAATGCCTTGACATCATGTGTATGTGATCTTACAGAGTGAACATAGTTCCACTTGATAGATTCAGAAGAGCTATCACCGTCGTCTTTCTTTGAACGCTTGTAAAGAATAATCTAGAGAAAACAAATCATGAAATAAAAGACTCTCCAGACTCCAGACTCAGTAGCTGATAACTGACCATGAAGACGCATCTGAATTGAGATAATAAATGAATATAAAATTGCTTACTCACCTGGCCATCAGAACCTGCTGAAAACACTCTGTCATGGCCGCGAACTGCAGAAAGAGAAGTGGCGTCACCTTTGTGAAGAGAATGTATTTGAAGGAGAGTTCCATGACGCGCATCCCAAAATTGTACACTACCAGAACTATCAGCGCTTACTATTGATCCATTACTGCAATCAGCATCAACATCACATCAGTAAAAAATTCTACAACTCTAATAGATGCCCAGGTAAGGATACCAATAACAAGAGACATTATAAAGGTAGCTGCTGCAGCATATCAAACAAATAAGCGTCTTCTGTACCTCAAAGCTATTAAAGACCATATACAGACATCAGATCCACTACCACTGCTTGCATTGCCAACATTTATTCTGTATACTTCATGGGAGGATTTAACATTCCAGCATCTTATAAACCTGTGAAACATCAATATACAATAATCATCGAATAATCTACAAAAAACTCTAAATCAACTATAGGAAACATTAAAAAGATATCTATGTTGCAAACATCCAGTTGAGTAGTAAATACCCATCACTGCTCCCTGAATAAACGAAAGATCCATCTGAACTCCATGCAACACTTAGAGTACGACCTGCAAAGCAATATATAATTTAAACAACCCAATTTTAATCAGAAGATGCAACGACCAAAACACACATCTCTAAGGGAGTGGATATCTCACCACTGACCCTAGGTAGCGATTTCTTGTAAACTAATTTATCGGATTCAGAGACATTATACAATCTCACACATCCATCATCACAAGCAAGCGCAACAACAGAAACCTCATCAAATGATTCCTCTCGATGAAGAGGCGTGTCATTATCATCTTCACCGTCCGAAGAGTCGCGATCTTGGACAACATTTACATGCCTATTCATGTATCCGTTAGTCTTCAGTGTCTTCGGTGCAACTGCCATCTGCCATATTGACACTCCTACTGTTTCCATTACAGCCTGTATCAAACCCAATTATGTCGAACATCAGCAAAAATACATATTCCATACATAAAGACTACTAAAAATTTAGCAGAATGCAAACCTTTTGCTTCAAGTTGAATAGATCCCACTCATAGACAGCCCCATCAATGCTAGAAGAAAGCAATCTATCACGACACCACACGAGAGACGAAACTCTAGACTTGGAATCTCCATGAACAGTCTGCAAATTAAGGAAATGAATCAAGACTCAAACTTAGCAACAGTCAGATACAAAAACACGCAAAGCAAACATGAGCGAAGCCAGTGTGCCTGCTGTTATGCGAATAGAAAAGCATTGATTACCAGCTGACAGTGCCAGCTGACGGAGCCAGGAGATACGACCCAAATCTCAAGAGAGCCGTCTTCGCGTGCGGCGGCGACTTGTGCGTCGTCGATGCTTGTTGCTAAAGCTAAGATTGGTGATGGCTTCCAATCTATAGCGCTCGTTTTGTAGCCACGTAGCATTTTGAAGATTCAAAATCCCGTGCAAGCGACGGATGAGGACAGAATGAATGAAAGTTGAGCAGCGAGATTCGTAAGTTGTTTTTAGGGTTTTAGGTGTCAACGCGAACAAGATGACCACTTCGGTCAAACCGACTTCTGGTTTGACACAGCCTGGTTGTATATTGAACCGAAGCTGTTCGGCCCGGTCCAAATCAGATAATCCGTGCCAATGGCCAAATGGGGGATCTTTATTTGAATGGCGAATAATTAAATACTATGATTTAAAACAATATCATTTTGACGTTTTTTATTAAAACACTAAGTTGTTTTGTCTAAACTCTTTATATGAAGCTACTTTGTTTCATCTTGCAGCCAATAGTTTTGATATAGTTGATCTTAATCCGCCAACAAATGTCTAAAATCACGATTGTGTGCAGTTCATTTGCGACTTCAAATTAGTTTTTCAGCTATCTATATTTTATTTAAAATGAGCATTTGTGCAAATGCTAAACAATAAAATGTATACTCAAAGAAAAAATTTCAAAATATACATTTAAAATCCGAAATAGGGTTGTAGAGTTCATTTGCCACCCTCATATCTCACATATGGTAACGAACTCTACAACCCCATTTGGGATTTTAAATAAGTATTTATTAGATTTTTATCTTTTAGTATATGAATTTTATCGTTTAGCATTTGCGCAAATGAATGTGCATAAACTTAAGTAAAAAATGTATACAGTTGAAAAACTAATTTGCTAAAGGAACTGACCCTATAAAGTATAAATAACGCCTCGGTTGTTTATCAACAAAAATGACGTCGTTTAACTAGGCATTCCCTTGTTGAGCTATAAGAAAGAATACATCGGTAGCATTTTATGCACGAGCGAATGCTCAATGTAACTTGGAAAGGCTGTTAATAGCTGGAAAAGCTGATGATACAGAGTCTAACTATTTATCACCTACATGCAAAAACTCAGTTAATTACATCTCCCACTGTTTATCTGCCGACATGCTTCCATCTCAGTTTCTTGTTACTTTACAAACTCAGTTTAATATTCTCGATTATTGTTTGTTAAAGATTCTGGAATGTAGATATTTCTATGAAGTGGCAAACATATTTGTGGTTATCTGATGTGAAATTTAAGTCTTGAGGCTTTTGGATGGTTGAATACATCATTTTCATATCATATTAGGTTGTTATTACCTATAGTCAACATGTTTGGTTTACTTGGAAAAACAATGTTTAATCATATTGACTAACTTTAACCCCATTTCAGTCCATTTTTTATCCATTATTCATCAGATGTCATTGTTCACAATGTCACTTATGTTTCAGTTCTGAAACATGTCCCTTCATGACTCCTTGTCCACTCGTAGCTTAGTCCACTATATCAGCATATTACAGAAGATCTGGCTATTCTACGTCGTCCACCGATGCTTTAGATGATCACTTTGTTCTGAACTTTTTATGTTTCATTGACTTAACAAAAGTGTAAGTGTAACATGTCGCTTCCTGTGCAGTTGCATATCATCAGTCTTTTTATTCAGTCATAAATATTTCAACCATCCAACTTTTCTGTGTTATGGTTAGAAGTTCGTGCATTTAATCTGTTTATCCATTATTAGATTTATTGTATGCGTTGAACTTGTCTGAATTTGTAGTTCAACTTTAGATATTCAATTCTGAGTCTGATTTTCTGTTTACACTTAACATATTTTGTTTCGGGTGTTATGAGTTTCAGATAATGCCAAATGACTGAATGAGGATGACAACATGAGAGATAGATCAACTGGATGATCAGAAGATCAAGAACATGACATTAATATACGCAACTAATCAACAAAGAAAGAACTCGAACTTTTACGTAGGTAACTAACTGTATAAACTGCATAAGTATGCCAATACATGGCACTGTTATCATTTTTGTAGAATAAGTTTTCATATAAGGGTTTTTATTGGAAGTTGGAAATGATAGATTTAGTTTCTGTCTACGGCCATGACATTATCTGATGTCATTTTTTCAGGGCTCCTGAGGTGGGTGTGGCTGAGTGTAGATATAGTCAGTGTGTGCATTTGACGCTGTCTTCTCCAAGCATGCCTCTTCTCCGAGCCCCTTGCATCCCGCGTCTTCGGAGAAATCTTCATTCTGCACTCATTCAAGCAAATGAAATGTCATATAAACATAATAAATTTAGTTTTTGAACGCTGATATTTACTAGAAAAACCACTTTCTTGACTTACCAGGTTATGGGTTTTGACAAAGGCAACGTCGTGGGTTGGATTGAGACGACCTGCAGCTGCAGAGATGAGTATATGAGAGACGAGAAGGAATGAAATAAAGATGATGAGTGGCGAGAGCTTCGACATGCTTGAATGTGTTAGAGTATTCTGGTTTGTTAAAGAGTAGAGGGAAGAAATGCTCATGTTTATATAGACCAAAAAATGGAAACTGTTTGTTGATATCTATCAGTTTTTTAGTATGGAAATAACTTATCTGACGGCTGAGAGTCAATGTGTTAGCGCTTGCATGAATATGATAATTATAAGTTTCAGAGGAGTTGAGTTCTAGAGAGATATGTAAATTTTGTGAGATATAAGGACGTAATCTTGACCGTTCATTTGATTAATTCGACGATTAAATTTTGCGGTTGAATTTGCAAAAAACACGGGCGGTTAGTGATTGACAGTTACCAAAATCAACCGTTGGATTGATAAAAATCAACGGCTGAGATTATGTTCTTCCGTCTTACTAAAAATGTATGTCCTCCTAGAACCTTTCACTGTTTCAGATTATATAGACTAGTGTTGTTTTGGCAGAGTAATGAACATTGTTTTAGTTGTCAAGAGCTTGAAATAGTTGCAATCATTTATGTACTTCAGAATCTTTCTTTAATAATTCTAAGTGCAAACCATGAAATAGTTTTGCCTTGCTCAAGATTAAACTCATTGTGATTTCCCAAACAAACTTAGTACGATAGCAAAGGCTTCAAGCCACAATACTCGGTAGTTTATTCAGATTATGAACAGTATGATGTATTCCCAAAAATTTGATATTTTCTAACATTCCTTACGCAACCAATAGCTGGGAAATGCAAATTCAGGTAATGTGCAGCACTAACATTTTACTTGCGCCAAACTATGTCATTTTAGTAGTAGTAATTCATTAAGCGATTTGCTTCATGTATCCGCTGCTGTCATTTTGATTTATAAACTTCTTCTCTTTGCCTTTCCAAGTTCTATTCTAAGGCAGTTGATCAACACTAGACGTTAACCCAGTAGTTAACGATGCCCCGAGGCTGCCTAAAATCAGGTTGAATACAAAGTAATGTACCTAACAAGCATTGACCTCATATAGCTACAACTGATAAAACAAGGCCTGAAGGTGGAATTTCTATTTATTTGCTTGTAGCAATTATTGAACAAGAGGCAGAGTTGCAGTTCGACAATTCTTATAATGTGGAGTGGTTTATAAAAATATTCAGGAACATTCCGGTTGTGAGTTCTATCATGACTTATAGAGGAGGACCAAACCCACTAAAATAGCTACAAATAAAATAAAAATTGCAGCAACGATGCTCACGTCAAGCGGCTTCTTTCTAATCACCTCCTTTCCTTTGTCTATGTTCAATTTTTGAGTTATCTGATTTTACAAGCTGATCCGCTGTGTCCCAAAATGATTGGGAAACCAAAATGGGCGCAATTGTTTCAGGTGTAAGTACGTTTGTGAGGTCTGTTGGGGATTCCATTGACATCAGCTCAACACAGTGTTCTTTTATGACCTACACAATGAGCATGTAAAGTGTAAACAGCTAAATCACTATCAGTGGGTGAATTACAAAGCTGATCAATTCCTACACAGACCTCCAAAGTTTCAGATGGCTGAAGATAATCACATATATAAGTTTCTCCAAGCCATGGAACAAATACTCTCTGAGGAAGTGCGAGGTTGCATCCTTTCCTGAATTGATTGGACATCAGGTTATTACTATAAAGCATAAAATACAAACCACTGCCAATCATTAACATATTCAAAAACAAATTATCACAATCAACATACGTAGCGGACTGCAAACTAGTTTTAGCAACATGTTTCTCAGTTGTTTGTCCGCTGCCGTCAACTTTTGGGTCCATATCTGCATCTGCTTCATCACAGATGATATCTAACCTACTTTGCAGACTTGTGATAATATCATTCTGCAAAAAAGGAGCAATAAATAACCAAAAAATAGTTATACATATCCAGTGCACAGCTTCAGCCAGAGCCGTCAGCATTATTCCAGCCTATTGTTGATAAATATTGTAGGAAAATGTACAACTGGGAAAATTATCAAATACCTTAATAGCTATCAAGGCCCCTGATACTGGTTCTTTTGAATTCAAGTATGCATAAGAGCTTACAGAACCATGGAAGTGAAGGATGCCGATAACCTCCTTTCCACTCTGCCCTATAGAAATGGTAAATAGTTGTCTACAATTTAGGCCCTTCTAATTTACATGCAAATGAGAAGAAACATAAAGCGAATGAGTGTCTACTACCCATACCACTTAGTGATTGGGCATCATTCATGAATGGTACTAGGAATTCAACTTCATGTACTCCATCTGATTTGCATGACTCATCTTCAGCCACCTGGAATGAATAGTTCAAAGTGACTAAGGGCTCAAAAATTGGGACCCAATCCAATAGATAAATACTTAATGGTTGCATCAAATACTTTTGCGGACTATGTATTAGGCAGCCCAACCAGTATTTGAAATCTAGCACTTACTCTTCAGTTCCAAAACAATGGAAAAAGAAAACATGTTTTCAGAATGGATGTGCATTATAAAGGGTTAATGGACACACTACAAGTTTCAAATCGAACTTAGGGTTGCGTATATACCAATATCCCATCAATTAAAGCCTTTGCATCTTTTAATTCCTTTGAAACAACTGAAATTCCCTGACGAAGAGAGTCAGTCATTGTCCTACCATCAGACGATCGCTCGATGCATACAGGCAATCTGAAAAATCATCAATGGTTCATTATAGTAGGCAATAAATCCAAAAATTATGAGGTCTCTGCATGTATAAATAATTTGGGCTAAAGAAGTCTGTTGGCCAAAATTGCTCTGCTCATTTCGAGTAATATGAATTAGAAAAGCTTGAATTTTCATATGATCAGAAGAATAGCATAAATATCCTAAAGAATACTATCAACGAAAATAGATAAAATACCTTATATCAAAATTATATGTGGATCTGAAGGTAACTAGGGATGTCACGATCTTTCCCATTTTAAAATCACATGGTCGTAAGCTGCTGGAGGTAATACTTGAAGTTATGGTACAGTTTCGGCATGCCCACCTGCCCACATATAAATATGTTATGTAACTTACGATTGCCAGAATACAAAAAGAAGACAACAAAAATACAGTACCTTCTTGGACTGTAAGAAATGTGGATCAGTAATCTCTCATTGCTATCAATGTCAGACAGATGTCCAGCGCTTGCAACTCCCTTCAAAGTCTGGAAATTCAATGATGAAAATATACCGTGAGACGACTAGTGAAATAACAAACGGGGGAAGTGGAAGAAGAAATAGAGCATAAAATTACTTGGCAGAGCAAATTGGCAGCGCTTTTGAATGTACTTTCACTTGTCCAAATATAGATCCCTATCACCTTCATGCCACCCGGTAACATCCTTGAAACCTAATAAAACCACATCTTTCTAAATGCTAAAATATTGCAGCAGATGAAGACAGCGATCAAGCAAAACAAATTATTTAATCATCACCAACTCAAATTCAACAAAGCAGGGCAACAAACTGATATGAAATTCCATACATACAGAAAATTCAAACAGAAATACAACAGATTCGAACCTGTCTGGCATGCTCGGCGATCCAATCATTATCAATGACCAACGAAGCAGCAGAATCACTTTGAACTTTAGACTTTCCTCCTTTCCTCTTATCATCCCTAACCGCCTCCACCATCACACAAGCAGGCTCGCCAGCATCATTCGCCGGTGTCGGAACCAAATCGTACACAAAACCTCGATCAAGACTCAAACTAAGCCTCCCAATCACCAATCCAATCTACACATTTGTCAATTCAATTAAAACGCCAACAACTCGATCAGTCAACACATCACATCACATCACATCACATCATATCACATCACATCACATCACATCACATCACATCACGTACCTCCGATTGCGAACCGGACTCCACCAACCGATCCTCAGTAGACTTGAGCCGCGCTTCCTCTCCCACGACTCCCTTCACCATCTTCTCTCCACTCCCAGTTCTAAGTAGGGTTCGTCTGCTCAAATTCCCTAAGGAGGTTTACCATGGGTCTACCGAATATATTAACAATGACTAAAATGCCCCCCATATAATATTTGTCCAAGAAATTACTAGGGGTTATTTGGTAATTATATAATTATGATAGTACTGTTTTTCGAAGTCCGAAACACCGATAATCGGCTGTCGACACCCATCAGGGGTTAGCTCAGTTGGTAAGAGGCGGAGCCAAAAGGGCCACCACTGGAGCCAACCCGGGTTCGATTCCTGATGGGGGCAGGACAGGGGTTTTGCGGGGTTAGGGTAGAGGGGAATAATTTAATTGGCTTGAGAATGGGGATTGTCCATTCCTTGACCAATTTTAAAAAAAAAAAAAAAAAAATCGGCTGTCGACATTTATCAAGAGGGATTCAGATTCGATGCAGCCACTTTTGGTGCAGCCATATGCTGCAAGTCTCAAAACGACATAGTTTAGAAAGCGTTGATTGTGATTGTAATTTTAAATAGTCAAAACATAATAAATGAAACTAACGGGGATCAATGTTAATATAGATAACTTTATGGACGGAAATGAAAATGTGGTGATCGGTGGGCCCTAAAGAACGAAGCAGTCTCCCAAACCTATTTGTGGTAAATATGTCGACGTCATCGTGATCGTCATCTTCACTCGACGAACCCAACCCTAATTCCGAAACCAATAGATTCAATCGAAAGCTTCAATCTTTACCAATCCCAATGGAAAATTACTCTTACCCAGATTCCCAAAACTCCTCACCAAGATCACGCGAAATTGATTGCGAGAATCAATCATGGGACGAGCCGATCTCAAACTATAAGGTCAAATTTATGTGCAGCTACGGCGGCAAAATCCAACCCCGTCCACACGATAATCAACTCAGCTACGTTGGAGGTGATACTAAGATCTTATCGGTCGATCGCAACATCAAATTCGGTGCCTTTATTGGTAAGCTTTCGAGTTTTTGCGATTCAGATGTTTGCTTTAAGTATCAACTTCCTGGAGAAGATCTGGACGCGTTGATTTCGGTTACGAATGATGAGGATTTGGAGCATATGATGGTTGAGTATGATCGTTTGTTTAGGGGATCTTCGAAGCCTGCAAGGTTGAGGCTTTTTTTGTTTACTGTGAATAAGAACAATTCTGTGGCTTCTGAATCGACGAAATCGGATCAGGAATGGTTTGTGGAGGCTTTGAATGAGGTACCGGCTCTGCCGGTGGAGACTGCGGTGCCTGTGGTGATGGGGACTGGTGTTGCTAATCCTGATTTTTTGTTTGGTTTGGATAAGGGATCTCAGCCTGTTGTTGTGGCGCAGCCTCCTGCTGTGAGTGTTGTGCCGGTGGAGAGTCAGGTTAGAGGAGACGCGGGTTTGACGCAAGGTGAGATTCAGAGGCAGATTAATGAGTTGCAAAGGATGCAGATTTCAGGTCAGCAGCAGAAATCTGATGGGAGTGATGGGGTTAGGGATTATTATACAACTCAAAAGGTTGTGGAAAATGTGGTTCAGGGGGTTCAGGTGCAACCTCAAGGATTGCCGGTGCAAATGCCGCAAGTTTACTGGCAGAATCAGAGTCAGATGACGGGAGGTGGGTATCAAGTGGCAGCCGCGGGTGGTGTTGGTACTGAGCAGCAGGTATATGTTGTACAAACACCTGGAGGAATGTATCAAGCTTCTGCGAACTATATGCAAATGACTGGTCAAGTTAGCCAACCTCAGACTCAGACTCAGACTCAGACTCAAGCTCAGGCTCAGACCCAGGGGCAAGTGTATTATGGAACACAGATGACTGTTCCTGATGTTTACCGGGAGCAACAGGTGTACAGTGGTGTGCCAGCGCCAGTTGTGCAAACTAGTCAGCAGGGTGCCATTGGAATGTACGCTGAGGGAATTGGAGGACGTCAACCTACTGAAGGTGGATACGCTGTGGCTTATGACGGGACTGGAAGACAGATTTATTATACTGCAGCAGGAGGTGTGACACCTACCTATCAGGTCGTCTCAGCAGCAGCAGCTCCAGTGGCTCAAGTTGGTGTGGTAGCTCAGGAGGGTAAGGTGCCTATAGCAAAACCTAATTAAATCCCAGCGTCTTTCAGGAGGGTAAGGTGCCTATAGCAAAACCGTTGAGAATTTAGATAAAATCGAACTCAGATTCTTTTACTTCATGCCTCATGGTTTCGTTATCGAATGGGATCGTTTGAAATTTCATAGGTACTCGGCTACTTCTTCTCTGTTTTGGCATTCGTGCTGTGTACCTTGCTGATTGTATCTTCCCCCTACATGGTCTTTTTAAGTTGAGCTTTGCTATACACCCCATAGCTTTTTTTATTACAATGCCCTTCATTTTAGCAAATTTAAGTTCAAGGATATTTTGGTAATTTTTGTAGAATTTACGAAATACTCTCTGCATTAGAATTAGGCAATTTTCTTTTAAGTTATGGAGACAGAAGTTCCATTTAGATGAGGTCATCAGAGTAATCTGAATTTCAAAAACCCTCATGTTTAAAAATAATGAAGTTCAAAAATCCACATGTTGAACTCTGAATCAACTCAATCACACGCATTGTCTGCTTCACTAGGCTAAATTAACTTCCATAAAAAATCCTCATGTTTTTCTATTTTTATCCTAAAGAGTTAGGATTTAAAAGGACATTAAAGCTTTGTAAAATATGAGAATATCACTTCAACCGTTGATTTTATTTTATTTAAAGGTTGAGATTAAATTAATTTTTAATTAAAATATTGAATTTGTAATATACGTATATAGAGAAGCGTTCATTTACGACCCCCACGTGGCGTGCGATCTCTACGATCCACGATTTGGGTCGTTGGATCGATTTGATCCAACGATCTACAATTCGCGCAATCTGTATTTTTGTAGTTTAGCACTTGCACGAATGCATATTGAAATATGCATATAGTTAAGTGAAAAGATGCAAATAGTTGAAACTCAATCTGCACACATGCAAGGGATCGCAAGGGAACCAGACTCTACGTTTATATGCATGTCCTCCCAAATCTTTCTCCTTATCGTAATAAAAATATATATTATTTTCTACCTTTACATATCATCGATTCCAATAGTTTATGCATAACAATAAAACTCTTTTCCAAAGTCCTACTTGCACTTCAACTTCGTGACAAACGCTATCTTTTTCAAAATCATGCGATCATCTTCCGTAAATAAGGTGCTGAAATTTTTTCAAGAGAATGATTTTGAAAATTAGAAGATGGAGAAAATGGCAGACAAACCGATTATGCTTCTAGACTAATAGATGTCGTGTAAATCAATGAAGATTTATGGTAAAGATATCTCAAATTTAAGGATTGTTTAGTTGTTCTTGGTTCATCTTCACTGAATGCACCTCTAATTATTGTTTAAATGTGTTAGAAATAACATTGTTAACCATTGATCGAATATCTTTTGAATTAAAACTTTTTTCTTCATTGTGAAACTTTTATAACCTATCGGATAGCCATTCTGCTTGTAACACTTATCTTTGATGTGTCCTACCAATTGACAATGTGAACAAAACAAGTCACTCATTGTGTAGCATCTTTTTTCTAAAATGTCTTGCCATTAACTAAATAAACACAATAGTTCTTATTTTTGATTGGATAGTCATTGGAATTTTTTGGTGTTTGGTTATGCACTGTACATATATAGCAAATGCTTCTAGGTGAATTATTTTACCAATTCTTCTTTGAGTTGTATCTTGTACAACTACGTAGTAAAGCTCATTAGGGTAGGCTCATAAGAAATTTTATTATTTTGTTTGTTCTCGTTCGCACATTAACCTAGTTAATCGCTGAATACCAAGAGTACAAGTATCTGGATGATTAAAACCTTGTTTTAAGCATAAATTTCTTCTTTAAATGCAAAGATTTTAGGACCATTAGTGTAGAAATCTTACTGCTAGGTCTTACCAGAACTTCAATTGCATCTTTTGAGTAAATTAGTGAGACAACTATCTCTTTTGAAAATATTTAAAAATCCATGAAAACACAAAATAATAATTCATCAAAGCTACTTCGTCATCTGAGATGATTCTTCATCTAGGACAAATTCCATTCACAATGTTTATTTTATTCTTGCATCCCAATGACATTTTCATATATTTTTTCATAGTGATATATTACTAGTCACCAATTAGTGGTTGTGTAACAAGTGAAATACCACTAATTTTATCGTGTTCAATGTAGAAAGGATCATTGAATGCATTATCAGCGGCATATGATGAACTTACAACAGTGATGATGCTAGATGGCTCAAATTGAGTTTCAATTTCTCGAAGGGTTAACTGTCCGAGCCACCCGTAAAATACGCGTTTTTTCCGAAACCATTCACAAAATAATTTCTCTTCGGGAACCATCCTTTACCATTTTTCTCAGGAACCACTAGCCATTAACGTCGTCAACTTTTTCGTTCAAAGCACGCTTTAATAGGTGGTTTGTGGAAAAAAAAATTTGGATGGTTGAAAAGAAGCCTAAAAATGATGGTGAGTGTAGTATTAATTTAACATAAAATATAAAAAATAGGTAATAAACCATAGATTTAAAATTTATTGTTGCTAACAATATTATAATATATTGTCAATTATAGTTTTATTAACTTTTAATCTTATTTAAGGACATATAAACTCTATAAAATTATTACTCGGCATACGATCGACATGCCACTTTTGATATTATTATAGATGACATAACTTTTGATATTATTGTAGAATCATTTTTGATTAAAATCAAAAGATGACATACAATCAAAGACTGATTTAAAGAAGTATAATAACTTCATATTACTCGGCACTTTAACATAATTTAAATTACGTCTATTCGAGGTCTTGGTGACATACAATCAAACAATTAGTTAGAAATTATAATAATTTTAAGATACTCGACACTCTAACATATTTTAATATTCACCTTTTGGAGTGACTCTTGAAAACATTTATTTTGTACAAATTAGATAATTTTTATCGATTTAACTTGCGAGTTATGGTTAGATAAAAAAATAAAGTTTTATGGATGGTTAATGGCAAAAATAAAGCGCCTGAATATCACGCGCTAAAGGCTGGTGTTTCTTGGGGAAAAGGTATAAAGGCAAGGTGGTTCGCGGAAAGAA
Organism: Sedum album; assembly: GCA_006409495.1. NCBI lineage: Eukaryota > Viridiplantae > Streptophyta > Magnoliopsida > Saxifragales > Crassulaceae > Sedum > Sedum album. The sequence goes on along the minus strand of QZGG01000980.1, from coordinate 30,552 downwards.
ATTATTTTATGGGTGATTCCGGGAAAAACGCATATTTAATGGATGGTTTGAGACAATTAATCCTTTCTAGAATACTGGAAAAGCTTCAAGAAGACTTTTATCTGGTTGTTTTATATTGATTTAAGGTCGGATCATCTCTCGAACTGATCTATCGATTCTGATACTATAAAGAAAGGAGTGATTAAAAGCCTTAGAGATGATACGCTGAGTGCTGAAGTTTTCAAAATTTCTTGAGAGAAAATGAAAATTGTATTGATTGATAAATTTGGAGGAGAAATGTTATTTAACATGGAATGAGTTCAAGAAGGACAATCAAAGTTTCGTGAGACAGAGGGGCATCATCTCAACCGTTGATTTGTATTAATCCAACGGTTGATATTAATAACCGTTACTCTCAACCGCCCTGCATTTTTGCATATCCAACCGCCAACTTAATTAAAAACCAACTTTAATCTGAACCGCTAGATCAATCAAAATTAACGGTTAAGATGATGTCCCTCCGTCTCACAAAAATGTTATGTTTCTCTAGAACTTAACCCTATTTAACATATTCTCAAGTTTACATTTTTCATTTAAATCTCTAATTCACAGAATATTTTATAATTGATTCCCTCGTTCTATGGTATAGCCTGCATCTGACCGGATGACTGGATGAGCTGATTAAGATAGCCTTGGATGAAGATGTAACAATTTTCAACTTTCTTGATTAGTAAATTATACTTCCATACATGTTGTATTTACTAGCTTGCCATTATATTCTATTTTTTCTCTCTCCTCATACTTCTATCATTCCTTCCTCCGCATTTTTTCTTCAACCGGCCGCCACTTTGAGGCAGAAGAGAGGACATTCTCCTACACGGGATGATGGATTCCTTTACTTCCATCTCAATGAGTTTTTTTATTTTATTTTCATGATACGTCATTTTCCTTCTCTCATCAGCAACCGCCATCGTCGCCTCTTTATCAGACCGAGTGCATGAATGTGGCTGATTGACTTCGCCTTTGCAACCTCCTTCCTCTATGGTCACATGCATGTGACAGATCAATTCTTTTTTCGCTCCTCTTCTTATATCATTCTATGTTATGTATATAAATAATTGACATGTATTTGTTTTGTTTATATGTATGTTCATCCTTTTTGCATGCTTGTATGTTCATTCCTTGTGGATGCTTGTTGTGTCGTATAAACTTCTTCCCAGCATGTTTGTGTTGTGTAATTAATACGGTTTGATTTCAATCAAAGATTGTTATCATGTCCGGCTGTCGAATCAGTGGGAGACGTCGATGGTGGAAGTTGCCGTCAATGGCATGTTTGATCAACGGTTTAAGTCATTATTTGAGATGTCTCAGACTTTTTTTCATCATTTGTATTTCACTTTGTAATAATGATCGATTGTATTCGTGATTCAATAAAATATACCACTTTTGATCGAAAAATACACGACACAGGTTGATAAATTTATTTTATGGTCGTGTAAGATGCATTTAACGAGCCATGGGTAAACAATGATGAAATAAATAAAAGAATATTACCGCCCATCTAGGATTCATACAATATCGACATTCATTCATGCGGGTCGTCAACGTTAATGCTTCGTTTGAAACGTTTCATGTGTTATTCTCAAGTGTTGCATGCTTCTGTGGTGTAACTTGTAACCACGTGTTACACTAAAACAGCTGATATTGTATGATGTAGAAAAACAGTGATATAGTTTATATCTAAGATACACGTTTTTCACTCAGACAAGCCCGATCTCGGCACAAGACAAATTTTCTTGTCGGTCAATTGTAAGGTAGTCCATTCGGGCACCAGTCTTAAAATTCGAAAGCTCAAAAAAAGTCCTACGGTTCGATCCGCACCCAAGGCTGAAAAGAGTTCGAGTCTGAAAGCCGCGGGTCGGGTTAAGGCTTGAATTCTCAAGCCCGTTCGGCCCGAAAAGTCCGACCTGGTACAAGGCCAGATAAAAGCATGACAGAAAAAAATTAAATTTTTAATATATATATTATTTTAAAATTTAAAGTATACATTATTTATATCGTTTATATCACATCTTGATAGCGTACAATGATATACAAATATTTTATATATATTTTTAAACGGATATATAAGTATTTAAGTTCAATATATTACAATTAAATTTAAAATCATTGAATATAATATTTAAAACTATTTTTTAAAATAATTATTATTAAATTGGTTTAAAATATGTGTTTCAAGTAGATTAAATTTTAAAATACGGATTAAATTTTGAAATTAGTCTCGATCAAGCCGGTCAAACCCAAAAGTCAAAGGATCTTGAAAAACTCGTGAGCTTTACAATTTTAAAGAAGCCCGTCTTGACTCGGCCCGAATTTTTTAGAAAAAATCCGAATTTTTAGAATTCGGACCCTATATATTAGGACTAAGGCCGGGCCGGCCCATTATACACCCTAGTCAATTGTTCATGAGTGTAAAAGAGAAGCTTACACAAATTCTCTTGTCAATGTCACACATCGAAAGTTTCAAAGAAAGTTTTATAGGAATATATGATTACATACCTATAGAGCTTAATAAAAAAATCGAATCAGGTGGGGTTGTGGACTAGGGATTCCGTATTTATATATATATATATAAGGGTTAAGTTCTAGAGAAACATGTAATTTTTGTAAGACGGAGAGACATCATCTCAACCGTTGATTTGATTGATTTAGCGGTTGAGATTAAGGTTGGTTTTTAATTAAATTCGGCGGTTGGATTTGCAAAATGCAGGGGTGGTTGAGAGTGACGGTTATTAATATCAACCGTTAGATTAATTGAAATCAACGGACGAGATGATGTCCCTCCGTCTCACAAAAAATTGATTGTCCTCCTAGAAACTTGTCCATATATATATATATATATATATATTTTTCGATAGCGGTTACATTGGGTACGATTCACAGAGATCGTATACATGATATCTATTCTAATCATTTGGAGCTCTGATCACAACAACGGACATCCAATACATAATCGATAAGCATCAAACACGCATGTGTCTTCCGCATAGATGAAGAGCGACGCGAAACTCCACGTCCAAGGGCAACGACAAGGAAGACAAGCCTCCAAGAGAACAACAGAAATACGGGCGAAGAGCCTCCATGCACAGGGCAGGAGGTAGGCAACAGCCTCTCACAAGAGAGGAGCATTTCTCACAAAATGTGAGAAATGATGCGTCCAGGACGACTCGAACTCGAGCGCTCTTGGTTGCTAGACCAAGACCATGACCATGACCATCAGATCTCCACCCCTTCTGCGTATTTGTATATATTAAATTATAAATCAAACTTCATTTTATGAGAACATGATAAATATTTTAACCACTCTAGTAAATTATTATCAATCTGGCATCCGTAAATGACATTAAATTATAAAATTATCTGCCATTGTTTTGGATACATTAATTAACTTCAAAGCAGAGTTTTATGTCATTTACGGATGCCAGATTGATAATAATTTACTAGAGTGGTTAACATATTTATCATGTTCTCATTAAATGAAGTTTGGTTTATTATATTTAATAGCTGAAATTATTAGATGCCAATCGAGACATGTTCCTAATAAAAACCCTAATGTTTCGACTATTAGGTAGTCTCCGTAGCTGATTGGGAGTTATGTAGCCCAATGTTAACAAGTTTCCTCCATGAACCTTAACGCAATGTTGTTCACTGAGTTGTCATTTTGGGTACAACTTTTAGGCCAAGCCTAACTACTGTAGACCACTATTACTGTTATTATTTGCACCTATGATTGAACATTAGACTTGGTCATTGTAAACATTAAAAAATTGGAATGGTAAAAACATAATGGATTAATTTCAGAAAACTACTATTATGATATATTGTTTTACAAAAAATTACTATTGTAACAACTAATAACGAAATGTCTATATTATTATAGTTCCATTATCATAAAATCATCATTGTCAGAACTCCTTAGAAATTGTAATTCACGCGTCATTCAACGCGTGAGTATATAATTTTAATACTGACAATTGTAGAAAAACATTATTATAATATTCAACTTTGCAGAAAATCACTATTTTTATAATTAATTAGAAAATGACTCTATTATAATAATTTTTTATTAAAAATCATCACTTAAATATATAAGTAACAACAGGACATGTGGTTGTGGCTGCAATTGTGGCTATATTTGATAAGCAATGAATAACACCTATTGCTAATAAAGTTAGGCTTCATTAATTTATGATCCATTGGATGTGACCGGAGTCGTTGTAAACAACTTTGAACCTCAAAGAAATCATACAATACAAAAATTAGAGTTTGAAAAAAATGACATATTAAATCATAATTCATAAGTATAAAATGTAGAAAAAACTTGTTTGTGAACTGGATAGTCGATAGAAATTACGCAATGATAATAACCCCTTGAACCTGAGTTAATTTCTTTTTTCATTTTAACATTATTTCATTATTGACATCCATAAAAAATAAATTGAAGCATCATGCAGCTAGTAGATATTTATCAAAGAGTTAAATTACCACAGGAGCATCTGATCTAGCAAGAATAGACCAACCGATATTCATTTCATAATTAATTATTAAAATGGTTGTTTTTTGCAAAATTGGAATTATAATGGTGGTTGTCTGCAATTAATTTAATTAAAAAAATAATATTTAATAACCACGCATACACGCTTTTAACGGTAGGTTTAACCGAATAGTGACAATGATGGTTTTTTTATAACGGAGTTATTATAAGATAGACATTTCGCTATTAGTTGTTATAATGATGATTTTCTGTAGAATATTATATTATAATGGTGATTTTCTGCAGAACATTATATTATAATAGTGATTTTCTGAAGAACATTATATTATAATAGTGATTATCTCAAGTTGATCCAAACTCAGTTATACTTGATGTTAAGAGAAGAGGAGGGGTTGGGGAATGAGTATTTTCTTTTAGATACTTCGTCTAGCGGTTAGCCATTCGATTTTTGATCTCGGAGGTTTATGGTTCAAGTCTTTTGAGTGTATCTATAAATTGAGTCTGAGTTTTGGAATGCATCTCCGTATTGAGTTTGAGTTTAGCAACATAGGAATAAGCTATAAAACAAACTCACTCCGCTATTTATGGTAGAATTTACACAAATAGTTCCACTATTTGCACACTGCCAATTCATTTCTCCTTCTGTGCATCCCATCTTATTAATTAAAATGTGGGATCCTAAACCTCCTATTGAATTCAATATCAGATGTACCATTTTCGGTCCTTTAAGAACTGATAGACCATTTCAACTGTAAATTAAGGAGCTACATTTTTAGTGCAGTTGATTTGCATTGATGAGTATCACTTTTGCAATGCTACTTGAAGCCAGCAATCTTCATTTTTTTGCATGAATAGTCACTCTCAAGTCTTTATATTTTTCTCATAAATAGAGGCCTGAGGGAATGGACATTATTATCATACCCTCACCCATTCCCTTTTTTCATCCAATTATCCTTTGAAATGGGAAAGCTTAATGATTCGGTCTCGGGCATGCGACTCTCGACGGTGGTGCCCGGTCGTCTCACCGATGAAAACACCATTCATGAGCTGCAAAACATTGACTTGGCCATGAAGCTTCATTACGTCAACTGCTTATATTTCTTTGAGCCTATTATTGGTGATAAGAATGCTGATGATGAAGAGGGCAAATCGCTCAATATCAACCAACTAAAGCTGCCCATGTTCTCATTGCTCAATGCATATAACCTTGTGTCTGGTAGAATCCGAAGCGGTCAGAATGAGCGGCCGTACATTAAGTGCAATGACTGTGGGGTGAGGATTGTAGAAGCTCGGTCAAGCCGGACGGTGGAGGAGGTGATTCGGACGGATGATCAGTCTGTTTTTGATGGCTTGGTTTATAAGATGGTGTTGGGTCCTGATCTTGGCTTCTCCCCACTTGTCATTTTTCAGGTAACTAGCTTCAAGGTTTTATTACAATGTACATTACACTCAAATGCTACAGTATCATAGTAAATTACACTTATTATGTGACTACACTTAGTAAGTTAAAAATTATTTTAAATTAAATTTCGATCATAATATTATTCGTAATCGACGATCGAAATTATGTTTCACCATCGTACAGATAATTATGTATCCTTGACGATTTTTCCTTTTTAAGAAATAAATGTGCATAAAAGTAACCCAATAATTATATGTAACTGCAGTTCACTTGGTTCGAATGCGGTGGATTTTCAGTTGGGCTCAGATGGGCCATCTGCTAGGTGACGCCTTCTCATCTTCAGCATTCATTAATAGATGGGCCGGACTCTTCTCCAACGATCCAAAAGCCCCAATTTCAATTACAAGCTCAATCCACGACAAGTCGCAACTAGTCTCTCCTGCGGCAGAACAGCACCGTTTCGCGAAACGGGTCGACCCGGTCGGTAACCGCTGGGTCGTCAATTCTAATTTGAACATGAAGACCCACATATTCCGGGTTGGCGCCAAACTAATAAGTCAAATCAGGTCAAACGTATGTGGCTATGGAGCTAAGTTCCCTCCTTTCGAGATCCTCTCAGCTATTTTGTGGAAGTCGATTGCTAATATAAGAAGAGGACTCGCGTCGCCGAGTTGCTTGACGGTCTGCCGGAGGAATCCAGGGTTTGAGGAAGATCAAGCGTTGTCCAATTCGCAAGTAATCAGCACGGTTGAAACTGATTTATTTGTGGCTCAAACGGAAGTGGAAGAATTAGTGAAGCTGATAACGGATGCGAAGACTGACGAGAAATGGCTGATAGAAAAAGAGAATTGGGACATAGATAATGTGGTTTACGGAGCGAATTTGACTTTTGTGGATCTTGGAGAAATTGGATTGTATGATATGAAGCTGAAGGGGAAGAAGCCGGTTTTGGCATTTTGTTCTGTGGAAGGAGTTGGGGAACAGGGCCTTGTGTTGGTGGCTCCGGATGATGAGGAAGGTGGTGATGGCCGCATTGTGACAGTTACTTTCAATGAGGCTGAGCTTGCTGAGCTCAAAACTGAGCTAAAAGAAACTTGGGGAATCGCTTGAAAATCATAAAAGTTCACTTCTTAAAAAATAATTGTTTCATGAAACATTAATTATTAAAAATGACTATTATTTAGTATTTGTAAGTGTGTAAGTGTGCATCGCAGAATGGGATCTAGTGCTGAGCAGTTTACAGCCAATATTTAAATTTAATCCACTCAATATTTTTAGGAAATTTTTTACCATGTATAAAGGATTTAGTGGTTTAGATAGGATTTTAGAACCAAAAACCCTAATTCTTAATACTGATTCATAATTCTTCAGCGAATTTGTTGATCCAAGGCGGCCTTGTACGATGCTAATCATTGTCCCTTCCCCTCCCATTTGTGACTACTCTACTCTGAGATATGCTTTGTAAAGGCGACACAAATAACTAGTCAGTTCACCGTATGTTATGTAGCGTTATAATCAGTCACCTTAACTGTTCCAACACTCTTCATAGGCCCCTCCATTTTGATCCTTTTTTACTAAATTATGTTACGTTGTCCTCCCCGTAGCTGTTTGTGTTTTATTACAGCACACACTCCATACACATGCATCCAAACTCTGTCGTATTTTGTCCATTAAAGTATAACAGTTTCAACACACCAAGTAGAGCAATCAGTTTGAATAACCATGGAGTCCCCTCCCAACCCAATTCATATCTCCATTTGGTTTCAAATTCATTTGGCCTCCAGGACCACTCTACCAAACCCCCCAACAGTCCGTCTCCATCTAAGTAGCAGCAGCAGCAGCATAAAGAACAGTCACCCTCACTCCCTGGCCACTGCATCTGCAACATAAAACAGTCCAAAATCAACTGATCCCTTTTGTCCTATTTCTTCATCAAAGCTCCACCCTTTCCCATCCGGGCATTCTTCCAGTCAAACAACCCGCCGTCATCTTCCAGTCCCCAAATCCACGTGTCATGTCTTGGCTGGGTAATGCACGCTGGCCCACATCAAATAACCGTAAAAACAAACACAATCAATTATCAAATCCTTAAACCTTAAATAACAACCACAAAATCACTTTTAGTAGTATTAAATGTTACAATTACAACTAAAACAGAACAGAACCAATTTTGTCTAGGGACAAAAAAGCCTGCTCTGCTCCTCTGCAAATATTCCTTCCTCTGTTTCCCATACATCTGCTCTGCCTCTCTCTCCCTCTATATCTCACCTTTGCTTCCTGTTCTGTTTTTCTTGCTTCCAAAGATTGCTTCATTGCTCATTCAAACCTCGGATTGTGTCAATCAATCTTTCACTTAATACGAGAGGTTCGATCTACAGTCATGCTCGAGTTAATAACACCCGTATCTTCTTCATTAAATTATACCAAGTAATGTATCGTGAATATATTTGTCTCAATGAATGCTGTCTGGTTTTTTCTTGTTACCGTTGCAGACAGTTGGGTTTAGCATGGATAGATTTGTTTACCAAAATGGATTAAGCTCCTTCATGGCACCAATGCAGCATCATCATCATCATCCGTTGTTTGTGGCTAAACCCAAGTTGGAGAAGAAGAGTCATTCTGAGGCAGAGAGCAGGCGGAGGAAGAGAATTAATGACCACCTCGTGAACCTACGCAGCATTCTACCCAGCAAAGTTAAGGTGACGTTTGTTTCTGATTTGATTGTTTGTTTGGTGTTATGTGATATTGAGTTTCTGATGATGAATTACAATGTAGACGGATAAGGCGACGCTGTTGATGGAGACGGTGCAGCATGTTAAGGAGCTACAGAGGAAGTTCAAGGAGGTAGACGATGTCAAAATGCTGCTTCCAACTGAGGTGGATTCTGTCAGTGTGAGTAGATGTGAGAATGAAGATGCTGAGAACGCTGTGGTGGTGAGAGCTAATGTTTGCTGTGAGGACAGGCCGGAATTGAATCGGGATTTGATGCAACTGATACGGTTGGTTCGAGGGGAGATAACACGAACTGAAATAGCTATTGTTGGTGGGAGGACAAAATTGGTAATGACGTTGAGGTTGGGAGTGGGAGGGAATGGTGGTGGAGAGGCGGAGATTGGGAGGCTGAGGAGAGGTTTAATGGCTGTGGTGGAGAACAGGCTTTCGAGTCATTTGGTGGGGATGGGGAGTAATAAAAGGGGTCGTTTCGGGATGATGAACCCAACGGAGGGAGGGTTGCTGGTTGGGGGTGTCACTAACTTCAGTTTGAGGTGAAGCTCCAACTTCAAGCTGGTCTGGTTTAAGTACATAGTAGAGTTGTTAGCTTGTGTTCTCAACTTCATAACTCTAGTAGCACTACTGAAGCATAGAATGTACAATGTGTGCTTTAAATAAAACAAAGAATGATTTGTTAACTTGAGATGGACATACTCACCCCCTTTTAGAGATTTGTTGAAATACATGATGCTGTAACTTTGAGATACACCTAAAAGCCCAGATCTTTTGGGCATTAGGGCTGATTCTGTGTTCAAGGGTCTAAATGACTTCTGCTCTGGCTCTTGACCTTCTCAGCTTGTTTGCCTGAAATTTCACCAGACTCAACCTTGTCTACATTTTGTACTGTTGGTCCATCAGATTTTTTACCCCTATCATTAGATGATGACGAGGAAGCCCGTCCATCTGGTTTCTTATGCTTTTCCTTCTTTGAATTAGATCGCTCTTGTTTCCCAGTTATTGATTCCGGGTTTGGAGGTGATTGGCTGCTTTCTGATGCTTTCGAAATGGCCTCAGGGTCACGAACTTCCTTATTCTGAGCAGAACGGCTAGTTGATCGAGATTTGTCAAAATTGTGAAGCTCATTCGCTATCTGAGTACGCCTTTCTTTTAGGAAGTTTAGTCTATTTGTCAGTTTTGATAGTGCCGAAGAGTTGTTAAAGCCCTGTTCATAAGGCAACCAATGTAAGAAATAATCAAGTCAGTTGAGGCTGAATCTGAATCCAAATAAAACTGAATTAATTCAATTAGCAAGTAAGGTTCAAAACTAATTGGGAAACAGTCATACATACATATACAAGATCAAAATTTTCCATCACATAGCATGTAAGCTTTTACAATGTGAAAGCATATTCATGATGCAAAGGGCTTCAAATTTTCAGAAACTGAATATTTATTTTCCTTTTAGATGTTTCACGAAATAAAAATCCAACAAAATATCCTATCTAATTCTAAATTGGCAGGCTTTGTTTACAAAGGAATAATATGAAGAGACAACGGCATTACTGTCCTCTAACCATACTTATTCAATTATGTAAATGACCATATCTTCTAAATAAATAACATCTACACCTATTTCACAGCTAAACTCCACCAATTCCCAGTCATAAGGTCAGAAAAAATTTGCACCTGATTTTGGGCAGTTGAAGACTCGTGTCTCTCGTTCCCAGATTTGACAGCATCCAAATCATCACGGTGCCCCTAAACACATTGAATAACCATTTTCAATGTTTACAAACATTTATCACCTATAATCCCTAATAAGCCATCTATACTTGATGCATAACATTATGTCCTAAAAGCGGGTACTACATGCATTCACTTGGCTATTGCTTGGTGCGAAACTAATCTTTATAGTAGTAATGTCACACGAATTCAGCCTCAGATGAAAACAAATGAGCATGCAAATGCACTTAGCAGCTTAGTGCATCCCACCGAAAATTTCAAGAATTTTGAGAGTAGAAAATATGAGTTCGATTCCTCTAAGATCTAGTGCATTTGTGCATTTTAAATTTTGAATTATTTCAATTTTTAACTTAAGTATATGCACATTCAATGTGCATTTATGCATATCGCTAAATGACAAAATATAAAAAGTGCAAATTATGGACCGTTGGATCAAATTCATCCAACAGTTCAGATGGCGGATCGCAGGGATCGTATGCCACGTGGAGGGTCGTAAATGATCCTTTCTCAGGGAATACTTACCTTACTTCGCGATGACCTATCAAATATTCCATTATGCTTCTCCTTTCTGCGGTACAAGAGACATTAAAACAATCGTAAAATAGAGTTAAAAGCTGTTTGAAAGGTGAGCCTAAGAGACAATGAGAGGGGTATGAGAGTTGAGTTAAAGTAAATTAGTAGGAGATCCCTACAATTTTCCTTGCTGAGTCGAAGCTTGTTGCGCAAGATCGTGCTTTTCAGCTAATTGGTTTCCAAGACCATCAAACTTATGCTCCAAATTGACAATTGCTGCTTCAGATTTAGCTATTTCCTCAGCATCAGCTTTCGTCTGCAGTGCATAATTAGAAAACAATTTAAATTTAAACCCAGGTACACTCTTGCTTAGTGAATGATTATTGCGGGGAATCACCTTGTCATCTACAGAAGCAGATGCAGGCAGTGCTCCACGAGATTCAAGAATAGCTTCAAGAGATGCCCTCAATTCACATTCCTTCTGTAATTGCTCTTGTAGTCTGACAACCTAGAAGAGAGTTTATACACATAGTCACAGCAAACCCGCTAAAATACATCTGACAGACCGCACTCTGACATCCATAAAGAGAATTACTTTAAGTCTATCATCTATTCTGTTATGAAAGTGATGTTCCAAGACAGGATGTACATGAATTTCCGAAAATATACCATGCCAAAGCATAACTGAGGCTTGAATATGCTTAATGCACCCTTATAGTTCTTTTACTATATTACGATGCTTATATTTTAACGATTAAGTATCTAGACATATTTTGTTTATCAAGTTTGACATAAGAGTAGATGTTTTACTCCAGAAATGACCATACCTCCTGTTCTAGAGCTAGACGACGTGACTGCAAGGCCTCTTTCCGTTTCTCCAAATTTGATTGTAGCATTGTATTTTTCTCTGCCTACAAATATACAATTACAGACTAAGATATCATGTTATCTTTATATGATGCCCAGAGAATCCTTAATATGAAAATATCTCAGTACTCAGTTCCGACCTCATCTGCAATTCTATTTTGCAATTCCAGCTTTGCTGCTTCAAGTTTCTGTACTTCTTCACTGCAGTAATGTAAATGATAGCAATAGTTATTGATAGTAATATATTTATGATTATTTTACTAGTGATTTTGTGTAAATCGGGTAAATTTCATTAATGCATTCCAAGTCTCGCTGTACCACGAAATAAATTATGTTATCTTGAATTATAAGTTATGTTCATCGTAGTAATGGAACGCAGGATGGACAGATAGTAACAGACAAAATTAAATAATTTAAATTAGGATGATAACTTTACACTTACTCTTCTTCTAAGCCATAGTCAACAGATTCCATTGATAGATTCTTTTGTGCCTGCAGAAGACAACAATGATGAGTTGAAGGGAACATTGAAATCTGAAAATTCAAAGACAGTAAGAGACTCACAGATGTGCGACCCCAGCCAGAACGAGAATTCACTTGTCCTTCAGATTTTACTGGGAGAGTAGTAGATTTTGTCATACTTGCAGCTGGGGTATGCCCTACAGTCATATGTTCTGGGTAATTAAATACATTAGCAGCTGTATCTGGAATTTGCGAATGGTTTACTTGCATTGTTTGATGTATAGAAATCACAGGTTTTTCTTGATTACCATGCTGGGGCATCATAGACTCTTTATTATCCGGTTCATCAACCAACTTCAGGGATGCAGAATCTAAACTACGAGCTTCTGACACCTGTGCATGTGTACCCAAAAAGGAGTCATTAAATTACAAACACTAGCATCGCACATGTCACATAAAAAAAATAAGAGAAGAACACTGTTGAACTTGTGGTTCGGATCAGACCTTGTCACCAGATATTTTATCTTCGCAGTCTTCACTCCCACTGCAGCTTGCTTCAGATAAATGTTCAATATCATCATCACCAGTTACATTTGACCCACTACAATCTTCTTCTTCTTCATCATCATCATAACTCCCTTCTTCATCACTGACCTCTTCGCTTCCCGTCCCACTAACTTCAGAGTCCGAATATAACCAGGGGATATGTAGCCTTCCTGAAAATCCTCAAAATCAAAAGATCTATGAACAAAGTAAATAAATCCCAATTCTATGAACAAATACACACGCAAGTATAGCTAAAGCAGTACCAGTTCACCCAATCTAATCTAGAAGAGTATAAACCTGACTTAATTATTGATGGTATGAGATCGAAACAAATCTGATAGTAAGCAAACTCACCCCAAATATGTTATCATACTCCTCCATCAAAGTAATTACAATCGCTTGAGCATGGTTTGCAGCAGCTGCAGCCTGAAGAAGCTGCATTGAACCATCACCACCCACATCAAAATCACTCTCAAGCTCACAGTCACCAGCGAGAAGAGGCCGAAGCAACAGAGGGGCCATGCATGCAGCCACAGCTGACACACTCATTCTATTTTCAGCCTTGTGAGCTGCCACTTTTTCCATCATATTGAGGATTCTGGGTACAAGGAAGCAGCTCATAAACATTGTAGGAGAAAATCCCTTTCTAAAAAATAATTGAGTGCTTAAATTGGTGATGCCAAGAACACAAATCTGAATTCTAAATATATGATTGTCTTAAGTCACTTGACCAGCGGCCTAACGAACCCAACTTATAAGAATAACTATTTTGAAGATGATATGTTGAGCTGAGATATGAGTTCCCAAAACAACTATTATGGTATGCTGAGCAGACATTTCAAACTTTGTTATATTATACCACATTCTGTAAGCTGGAAGGAAAATAAAAATGTGATCCTTTTATGTACTACCTTTGTAATAAGCGACGATTGGGCTCTGGGAATGTTTCACAAATGGCTACGCGTATGGCATTAACTCTATTTCCACGGTCAGCTCCTGACGAAAAAAGATTATTAAATCTTAATCCCATTTCTTTGAAACAAGAACAAAGTAATGAAGAACCCAAATAACGCAGTTAGAGCTCAAAGACATACGGCGTGCTTCCACTAATGCATTGCAGCAGGATGCAGGGACTGGAGAAGACGGCAACTCTCGTAGAACAAACTAAGTGACAGCGTGAAAAGTATTATTTAGGACAAAATGTTAATTGATCACATGTAACTTGTGTTTATTTTTATTTGATGTACCTTAATACAATCAGCAATAACATGTGCGTCCTCATCAAGAGAAAAATCACATTTACCTGTATTATGAAAATCAATTATAAAAAACACAAAAGAGGGTACAATATGTTCACTGTATGTAGCTGAATGAAGATAGATGTAAGAAAAGTATGTATCTAGCTTCCAAATGTTAACCCAATTAAAACAGTAAAAGCAAGTGGAAAAAGAAAACGTCCTGTATGAATGTACCATGAAAGTATAAATTTTTAACACAAGCCATCACAGTAAGATAGGCAGAGTATCTTGTGCTACCAAAGAAAAATATCACAGAAAATATTAAATTACCCTGTTCGTACTCTCGAATACGCCTCTCAACATCATCGACGGAAGCAGCTTGTCTCAAGATTCCTTCCACTTTGACCCCTGTTTGAGAGAGAGTTCACATTCACAATTGATTATGCGCGGGTCTGGTTCGAATTAGTATTGAGTCTCATCCAATTTATACATAATAATGTTTCAGAAACTTATAAGCTATAACTTCGTTAAAATGGAAAAATAAAAAATTCTTAGAGAATTAATAATGTAAATTAAATTTTGGTTTCATGGACTAGATAAACCATATTGTCATGTTTGAATGAAAAGCAACCATCTGTAATGAATTTTATTGGTGAAGTTTGCTTTAATGTGGACGAATGTATGTAAGTCTATATATAAGAACAAATAACCTCACCATGCTCTTCTATAAACCGTAGAGCCTTCTCCAAAAATGATGGTGATCCATCAACTTCCTCCAAGGCGAGTAGGACAGGCCTTCCAATGACTGTGGACTTAGAAGGCTCTTTTTCCTTTGCTGTTATATAAAGTGGATTCAGTTCTACATATACACATGAATAAAAAATCAAGCACATCTTCGTCTTTTTCCAAAAACTTTGCACAAGCATGTATGAAGTAAATATATTTATAAAAAAAACTGAAGCAAAAATGTAAGCATTTGGAGGTTGATGCATCCCATGAAACTTGAAAAACTGAAGCAACTATATGGCTCAGCATCTGGACTGTAGATATGCTAAACATGGTTCTGGAAGTTTCTTTTTTAAACCTCAAAAGATGGTTCTTCTCATTTCAAAAAGAAGCACGGAAAAAAGAGACTTATCACAATAGTATCACCAAGTCACCAACAAAATGGCAGAACTTGACTGTCAGAAAAGGGCATTGGATACTTTATAAATCACTTGATAAAAATCTAAAAGCTTATCAGCTATCAAGAGAAGCATACAGAAAATATTCTAGAAGGTAAAGCTTCAACATATCTCTAGAAGCGCAAGATTTATTTTCTAATCCTAACCATTAACGTGAATTTGGAGGTGAAGATTTTTACGGTTTGTTATAACAGAGGACTATGTGATACCACTGACAAACCGAGCAGAAAAAGATAATATGGAAAAGACAACCCACAGTTCATAAAATTGATTCATGCATTAAGAGACGCCGATCAATGCATCTATCACAAAGAAAATAAGTGGTAAGTAAACAAATAAGAGGCTGAGCACATACGCTTTTCAGGAGAATCAGCTGCAGGAGCATGAATTGCGGCATCAGTCTGATCCTTCGTGAAGACGCCATTTTGCCCCGTAACAAGAGTAGCACTTGGTGCTTGAGCCAAAGCACTCTCAAGTGCCTCCTTCCATTCCTGTAGCTCTTCAAGGGTTTCAGCCTGTTAAAACAATGTGTGTGAACAGAGAATAAAGCCTTCTAAGTAAATACACCACAATCTCAACCATCTTTAAGATTAATCCCAATAACATGATAATCATACCTTAAGTGTAAAGGTCCGTCCATCACGACCATCGGGAAATTGAACAGTTAAAAGCTTCTTATCCGCTTTAACAATCACACTAAGTAATGTGCAAAGGAGAAAATAAGAGATCAACAAGTTCTGAGGGATCCGCACTCTACATTTAACAATGTGAGATATTTTATTAAAATAGCATTCCAACCTGCCTGAATTGTTCAAGTCTATACCCCCAAGGGTTAAATTTACTTCACCACCCCTTTGAGGAGTAACACTCTGGAAATGATGTAATAATACATCAGCCTTTCATATCCAAGAATAATGGCAAGCGACAAGTAGCAATATAAATAAAATTACACATTCAAATTCAGAAACTCTACACTTGCAACAACTAATGAGAGACACTCTACTCATGTACTTTCTTTCAATTGTTTTTCTTGAGAGAAATTGGATTCGTAGCAGACTTATAATAGGCAGAGTATAGCAGAAAACGTTACATCCAGTCTCATATGCAAATAATGTACTATACTCACTGGATCACTTCTAAAAAAGACCAATGATGTGCGCGTTAGGATAAACCATCTTTTCTTCCATGATGTCCATCCAATACCTGCATGACGCCGTTGAACCAAACATTAACTCCTGAGTCTTTTTTTAATTAAGAAAAATAATGGCTTATTCGCTCATCCACCATATATAGTGACATACAAATCACCATATAGCATGAAACCCAGCCATGATGGAGCCAGAGAGACAAACAGGATAAAAACAGGAATTCCAGTGATGATTTGAAGCAAACCTTTTGAAGAAATATACAGTGGGCCGCTCTTGAAAACCTGGAAAAAGATGCACGGGTGCATTTTGATAATGTAACAGTCCATTATGATAAAAGGATAAATAGGTAACTGAATCCATACATTAGTGACAAGCTAGGTCTATAAATTCTCATCTATATTAAAATCACAAACATTTATAGACAAATTAGTCATATAAATTGTAGATGCTACCACTCCATCGGTACAAAAAGTGTGAAGTTTCTATAAAGGACAATTAAAGTGATCCATAATTTTCACAGTAATATATATCAACTGTAAGAATGTCAAAAAAACCTTATTTCCTGTCCGAGACAATGCGCTATCCTGCTGCCCTGACGGTTGCTGACCTGGAGGAGGTTGTTGAGGGGCATTACTATCTCCCTGTATCACAATTTCAACATTTTCAGCATGCAACATCCAACCAACTCCCAATACAACACCAATCGACCAATGCAATCTAAACAACAGGTTTGAACAAATTAAACACGCACCTGATGCACATCTGTATTATTATTAACCATCTTCTGATCCAGATCACATCTCCATAAAATTACCAGTCTAGGTCAACACCTTCAAAATCAAATTTTCCAAACCGATAAATTAAACTAAAAGTTAAAACACACTAATCAATAAGTCCAATTCAAATCCTGCCAGATCAAATCAGAGATACACATCATCCTTCCTTCCGCATAAATTTTGAATCAAAACAACTCGTCAAATCGCAGAAATTTCCAGATTCAAAATCAAAAATTAAACAAAGCATACCTTGAATCGAAGAAAATACACGACGATTAAAAATCTGAGAACGCGTAAGGTTGAGAGAGAGAGGATGAAAACAGGAAGGAACGGGCTGACGAAAAAGCAAGAAGCGGACGCTTTTGGTTTCAGTTTCTGAATGTGGCACTACCTTCGCTGATGAACGGCGTGCCATCGGTTGAGGAAGGTCGCCGGAGAATACGGGCGTCTCGACATGTTATCATCCTCTACACCGATCCACGACCTTCGATTTCGTTGGAGGGAAAATCGCAGATGGCGAGGGTATTTTGGACATTTTGCTTTCGTCTGCCATTTTTGTCCTTTGTCTAAACGGTTCACGTTTTACGAACTACGGAGTATAATTAATTTGGTTTTTTTCGTTTTCATTTAAAAATGGCTTGTTTTGTGAGCCTATTTGTTCATTCCAAAATATCGGTAATTTATAAAATCATTTTAAATATAGAATTAAATTAAATTTATTTAAAGAATAAGAGCTAAATAAAATTTGAATTAAAAGTGAATTTTTTAAAACAGATGATTTTGTTTAAATTAATTTATTGTACGAGGATTGTTGAGAAAAACCAAACAATAATTTAGCGGTCAGTGTTGAAATTGATTTTAGCTGAATTAGAATGAATAAACAAAAATCATGTAGATGAATTATCTATAACTTACTCGCACAAATTGATTTGTTTTTCTTAAGGTTAACTTTTGACATAGTTTTTGTGAGACAGAAGGACATCATCTTAATCGTTGATTTGATTAGTCTAGCGGTTGAGATTGATGTTGGTTTTAATTAAATTGGACGATTGGATTTGCAAAACTTACCCCACGCTGAGATTGATTAATCACAAAATGTGTACCATTCAAATTATTAATGGTTGAGCTAAAAAATTTTGGAAGAGGAAATCCGAGTTGTTATTCTCCGAGTGCGCAATAACTAAACATATGGTTGAACGCAATAGCATACAAACCACGTCAAATGGGTGCGATCACACCATCACATTATGACAGGCTCGATTGAATTAAGGAATTTCCCATTAAAGTGTTTAGTAGGGTATTGAACTCAGGACCTTGTTTGTTCATGTCTAATGTTTTGGGTGATGCACAACCTGTCTGGTCCGATGGATCGAACCATACCAGATTGATACGGACCGGTCTAATTGCGATCAGGTCTAGGTTTGGACCGCAAACTTGTAATTAATTTTAAATTACAAAAATTGATTTAACAAATATAAATAATATTTTTTAACTTTATAAAAATCTTCTTTAATTTTTAAAATATTTTTGGTAAAGTTTACTTTACTAAATTTGATTGATATATTCCTTTTAAAATGATATTTCAAATATTTTATAATTTTATATTCAATTAATTTTTATTAGGGTTCGGACCAGACCCATAATTTCAAAAAAAAATGTGGATCGTGGATCGTACATAATTTAGACCGGAATCAAACCGTAAATTTACGATAGATCCGATTCGGATTTATAATCCGATCTAATTTTGTGCATTTCTACTTTTATTCACATCCAATTACCCACCCACTCGACAGGGCACTGTTGAACTAATTTCATTCGTCCCACCAAAGTGATTGTTGCTCATTTACGTGTAACACTAATCTAAATTATTTGCAGTCTACTTCCTAGCTAGCTATAATTTAAAGTCTTTCAATATTTTTGTTCATCCATTTTGACGTTTTCAATGAAAAGCACGTCCAGAAGACGTCCTGGCCTAAAAAATTATTATTATTATTATTTAGGTCTCGAAGAAAATTCGAGTGATGTCAAAAAGACCTATCAAACGATGAAAAAAAGATAGGCTAAGGCATGATGCTTATAAATAAAATCGAGAGGCGATGACAACAACCTAATCGCTACTAAAGTCTTCATATATCAGGTTGATCAAAAAAATGTTTCAAGCTAATTCGGAAACAAACTTTAGTTGGAGATTTTCCTCACAAGTTTCCACCCATCTGAATTATATACAAAATCTTTATTTTTCATCTTCGCAGTATGCTTAATATCGACAGATCTCCTTAACCCCATAAAATTATGATTGTTATCAAACACCTCAATAGGGTTCAAACAAGTAACATCAAGACTATCCTTACCCATGGGCTCATCGATATAATCAGGATATTGATTGTCTCATTTTCGTTAGGAGTTGCCTGTTGAAGATATGGAGTCGCAACTTTTTAAATAGAACTGGGAAAATTATTGGATTCCTATCTCCTTCTTATTGTAGTTAGAAGTGTTTCGACACTGTTCCGCCATAATGGTTTCATTCACTACTTGGTCATCGTAGAGTTATTGATAGACATGAGACTGAGAGAATTCTCTCTATGACTTGGAGTAACACCATCAACCGTATGGAATGATAATTCGTATTATGAGCCTTCATGAATTTTCTACTCCCAACTTGCACCCAATCGGAGTCTTTCTTGGCTAGTAGTTGTCTTTGAAAGAGTTCCCAGTAATAGTGACAGAGATTGCTTTATCACTTGTCTTTAAGACATCTATGAAGGACGCAGTATTCCTTTATTAATAAAATGTATTAAAAAAATTACAAAATATAGGTAATTATATGTTGGAACATATACCCCAGCAGATTTTGATTGATGATAACACTCGACTAATACCTGAGTTGAGTGTGCAGGTACATGTACCTGACAGACACAGATGAGGAACAAGAACCAGACGCAGTGGGACTTGAATCCGAGAACAAGTCAAATGTCGGTTGAGAAAAATGTGGGAAGACTTTGAGGTTGACACACACGACTTGAAGAGACGTTGAGCTCGTGGAAAGATAACTAACCGAGTCAAGGTTGTTGGAGATTTTCACGGGAAGACATGGAGCTGATTCTAAGGAGTGGAGTAGTGGATCAAACGGTCACTAGCATTAACCAACATATACTCGGAGAGAGATCAGTTCATACACGTGTGCAAGCATCTGAGAATAGAGAGATAGAGGCGAGTGACGAGCTAGCGTGCAAGGATTTTCTGATCATCGGAGAATTGATTTTCAGAAGGAAAGGAGGGTACAGCAAGTGCGTGCAGGGCAGAAGAACTTGTCCTAAGAGTCACGATTGTGGGTTTTTAACCTTCAGGCTAAGATGACTGTGTATGATAGTTAGAGATGCTATTGTATAGACATTGCAACGCTTGTACAGTCTAATTGATTAATAAAACAATCATTAGACGAATTTTCGCTGCATTTACATTTCTGAGGAACAAGTACCTGCTAACTAAGTCTTAGTCCTTAACAAGTCTTAGACCTAGTCTTTACTGCTAACAAGCGATCCTATCATTATATTTGATATTGTTTCTTTTAAAAATCACTTTCATTAAATTTTTAATTATTAATGACCGGGAGGGTTGAGTTCTAGAAGGACATTAAATTTTTGTGAGGCATAAAGACTTAATCTCGACCGTTGGTTTAGATTAATCTAGCGGTTAAGATTAAATTGATTTTTAATTAAATTTTAAAATGAATTAGCAAAAACACGGGGCGGTTGGTGAGTGACGGTTATCATTATTAACTGTTGGATTGATGAAAATCAATGGTTGAGATGATTTCCTTCCGTCTCACATAAATGCATTGGTCCTCCTTGAACCTTATCCATGATCGGGATTATCTAACCGTTATTCATAGTCTTAACCTTTTTCTATGGAATCAGCAATTAGATTCATTAATTGTAGAAATACTATTTGATGTGAGTTTAAGTAGTTTTGATAAATAATTCATACTAAACTACATCTGTTTTGATAAAAAAAATTAAAAAATACTCGCTACACGGGATGCGGATCCTTTTTCTCTAATGTTAAACTTGAATAATTTTAAACTAATCTTAATAGATCCCGATAAAAAATTATTCAAATTAGATGATAAATAATAGGGGAAATTATAAAAACATGTCTCGGACTATCACTCAATTTCAAATTGAGGACCAGACTATCTTTATTTTCAATTCAGTAATTTGGACTAAATTGCATAGTTTAATTTCACATCGTTAAACCTAGCGACGTTAAATATAACTCCATACTCAATTTAATTCACACTAAATTGTGAATTATAACTAGTTTGATTATTTGGGATCATAATATGATCTAGACTAAGAATGCTTATTGTAATGGTTTGATCTTAAGTATCATACATTTTTAAAATGTTCTTTATATTTATACGTTTTAAAATGTCTTTATATTTATACGTTTTTTAAAATGTCCTTTATATTTATCATATATTTCCTTATTTAAAAATATAATTACATTTTTGGTTATTCATATAAACTCAATTCAAATTAGTTGGAATTCGCAATTTAATATGAATTCAGTTCTTAATTGGGTATGAAATTATATTTATCGTGGTTAGGTTTAACGGTGTAAAATTAGTAAATTGAAAATT
Organism: Sedum album; assembly: GCA_006409495.1. Taxonomy (NCBI): domain Eukaryota; kingdom Viridiplantae; phylum Streptophyta; class Magnoliopsida; order Saxifragales; family Crassulaceae; genus Sedum; species Sedum album. The sequence continues at coordinate 8,785 of QZGG01000980.1, read as the reverse complement.
AAAATAGTCTTATCATCCATTTGAAATTGTATGATAGTGAGAGACATGTTTTTTAGTTTTCCCTAAATAATATACAAAATTGCAACTCATTATCTCCACGTTTGCATTGCGTTTGTCAGATGATGATATTAATTTACAAGTAAACGTCGACAGCGAAGAATCCATCTCACTTTTCCTCCTCCGTCCTCAGATATTCCATTTCACGTTATTAACGACACACACGTTAATAAACAAACCCTAATCGAAAAAGCTCTTAACTTTGACCCATCTAATCATCTGGGACTCTATAATTGATTCCAAAAAGGTGTCTTTTTTGGGTAAGCGGAATCTGGAGGTGGACTTTTTGTTATGGAAGGTACAGCTGGCAGCAGCTGCATATCGGTTGTGAAATCGTGTGGTCAGTCTATTCAGAAGAAGGATCGGATGATGGTGAGGAGGAGGGCGATACAGACGGTGGTTGAGAGAGCTATTGATTCGCTGACGAGGATCCTTGTGTCGATGAGGAGGTTGATGTGGAAAAGGAGAAGGGTCTTCGTCAGATTGTGGTGATGAAGAGCTGATGAGGTTTGTTTTTGTGCCTATTGGATGAAATTCATTGGGATTTAGTTTGGTTGTTTGATTGAAATTCGTATGCTTTGTTGAGTTTGGATTTTGTTTTGTTTGTATTTTGTAAAGTTTTCTTAGGATTATGCTGATGAGCTCGAGCTAATATGTAAGTTACTAGAAGTAGGTGTTCAGCAAGTTATTGTGTGTGTTTGTGTTTTAAGCTGGCCTTTTGAGCACGTTTGGATTGTGGCAAGAGGATTTCGAAGTTCTGTTTCCTATGTGAGTTTGATGAATTGAAGGGTATGATTAACATAGTTGTGAAACTGACTGGATTCATTCCGTGGGGTTGAATTTGTATGCAGCTTTGTGATCTCATCAAGTCAAGAGTCGAATGCCCTGACTTCCTTGAGAAGTTGGAAAACTGCTCAAATGTCGGTATCACAACATCAACATGTAGCTGTAGTAGGTAAGCGTTGCATTATTGTTTTCCTTGGATATAATTGTTGTGACAGCTCTCATTATAACTAGGTTTTCGTTAACTTTAGATTCATATGATTGTGGCTGTATAGAAAACTCCTCTCTATAAATCTACCGATGTTTGGTTCTTACAAAAGTTGTTTAATTGATCATGGAAGCAGATGAATCTGGTTCGTGGGACATGGTTAGTAAAAATGATCTATGGGATGTTGATGTTGAGAATCCCAATATTGACGAGTATGTTCTAGTGGGGCAAGAAGATATTTGTGGAGGGTATTGCTTGCTTCATGGCAGCATATTTATTGTCTATCAAAGAGGCAAAGGTGATTTTATTTTTTAATGACGATCTTATTTTTGGAACTTATGTTTAATGACAACCATCCACCTGAATGTGGTTTATTGTCTATCAAAGAGGCAGCATATTTTTACTTAGGTTGAGGCCTTTCGTAAAAATATTTAATGACAACCATTCACCTGAATGTGGTTTATTGTCTATCAAAGAGGCAGCATATTTTTACTTAGGTTAAGGCCTTTCGGAAGATTATTTAATGACAACCATCCACCTGAATGTGGTTTATTATATTTTGTACGAGAAATATGAAAAGTGACATTTTCTCATTGTCCCTGAATAAGAATGGGACGCATAAATAGGGGAGAGATTAGTATGTTACTTGTTACAATTTATTAGCTGGGATCTTAACACGAAGCCACAGTTCACTGTTGTTGTGATTTGACAAATATTCGAAATACAATATTCTAAATATTTTGGGGTTAAGGAGTTAGTACTAAGTAAAGAAGGCATGCAATTTAGCATTTGCGAGCCATTGTAATTTTGCTCGTGGGTTACATAATGTCGAGGCACATCAGTTTCATTTTGTAGGGATGTGTGTCCAATCTATTTGAGACTAATCTTCTTCTTTTTTCATTCTCTTTTGCAGGATATAACTCCTAATCAGCTCCAAGAGGGTATGGTCTTGACTCTTGACATTTTTCGACTGTTTTTATTTCCCTAAATATTGTAGAAGCCAAATTCCTTTATTGAAAAAGATCATTGTGCATGCGTGAAGTAGGCAGCCTATGAGTTAGGTGAATTAATGGCCACTTGTTTCTAAATATGCAGCTTTGAGCAAGACATTCTCAGTGAAGAAGAAAAAAGGAAAACTTCGGAAAGCATGGGATGGAGGCAAAGTTATATATGATGTTGCATCTTGGGGAGCAACTGCTGTAGGGTATGTCTTAGAACTGGTTTTAATTATTTATTTCCTTCTTCGAGACTCCTTTGTGAAAATACACTTGTTTACCCAAACAAACATGACATTTGTGATTTGCTCATTACAGAATATACCAGAATCCTGTAATATTTAAGGTTGCTGCCGCTGCATTCTGGACATCAGTTCACATCATTTCAAAGCTCCGCTGACTTATGGGTGTGGAAATAAGTTCTCTTGTACATATGGGCGTGCAAAATGTGTGATGTGCTGTTGGCATTCTTTCAGTTAAATGTAGCCATGTAAATATTTCGCCAAATGCATTTCCTTGCGCACCGCACCTTTTTTCGCCAACTTGTTCACCTGATAATTTTTCCAAAGTGTTTTTTATAAAAGAAAACTACGCATTAGAAATCTTTCGTGCAGAAAAGCGTTACATCCGATTTTTACACCGTGACTTAGGAGTCTGTTGTTATTACATTTATGAAGAATTTCTTATAATCCGATTAAAGAAATTTAACATAGTCCGATGTTGGTGATTTTCTTCTAAACAAATTATCAATGGTAAAGACTCTTTGTAGCTAACAGTAATGAGAATGTATCAGGCAAAAAGGAGATTTAAGTTACAAATTATAGTTAGAATAATTTAATTTAACTATATTTTAATCAAGTAAAAGATGAGTCATTGTTATAACCTAATGAAAATAATTACATATGAGTATGAGTATATGAAATAAAAAATAATGATAGAGAAACGAATATCTAGTTGTACTCATTTCATAGTAGAAATCCGTCCGTCAAAACCTTCTTTGAGACAAAAGATAACTTCCGCCTCAAAATAGAAAAAGCTGCCGGAAACCATAATGTAATATAGTAATTATGAAATTGATTAGGGGTATTTTAGGAAACCATAATGTGGCTTCAAAAATAACTAGTAATAGGATTTGGCCTTTGTGCTTTATATGTAGTAGAGATATATTTAAATCAATTTTTAATAATTGTCCTATTAAAATCAATGAATGGCAAACATTACCTTATGTTTTTCACAAGATATTTCACTCTACAACCAAATGAAATCAATGATGTCCTTACAAACGGTCCATATTTTTCACTAAAGCCATCCTTAATGGGTCGGAATTTTAAGATTGTTGGTCCAATCTCAGACTTTTTATTTCTTAATGATTTTTAAAAATAAGATTGTATGATAAAAGATTGTAATAAATATTGCTTGAACAATCTTAATCGTGACCAATTGTAACAATTAAATAATAATAATAAATAATAATGACTACACTACGTTACATATTGAAATTTTATAAAATAGGATGTGATGATCTTTAAATAAAAATTATGATAAAAAATGAGTAGTCATATAAGATTGTCTAATGAACTTTAACTAAAATTATGATAACAAATAGAAAGGATAATCTTTATAAAAGATCAGGGCCACTGATGCCCTAAGTTTTAAAACATAACGACGTTTGATTGGCTGTAATAGATTTTTAGAAGATAACTATTGGGCTTTTGAAGGCATTGGGCTTACTCTAAAAAGTTTTAAACAAGTTTCATGTGCAAGATTAATTCTGATTTGTAATTTTATTTCCTCCTAAATAAGGCTGAAAATATTGAACTAGTTTTTTTCGATAACGGTTACAATGATATATATATTATTTACATCTCATACACGAGAATTACTTATTTTACTCATTTGAAGTTTTGCTCGTAGAGGACACCTTTATCCATTTTTCGACAAGTATGTCTATCCACTCACGATCAACTGTAAGAACAACGAGCCGATCAAGCTCCACATCCAAAGGCAAAGTAAGGAGACCTCCAGACAGCATTTGCAAGAACGAAAAACATCCTCACACGAAGCAGGAGGAAATAAAAAGTCTCCTCGCACAAACGACTAGTTCAAAATTCTAATTTTATGATGTGAAATGAGATTCATAGTCTCATTTTATAAATAAAAATAAATTTGAAGTTGATAAAACAAGAGAAGAAAAGTCATCGGCGTGACACTTTAATATTTGGCCTCTACTTTAAAGTGAAGTGTTGTTGTATAATGACATTATCATGGAAAGTGGAAAGCCTCTTTCAGAGCACAAAATCTCATGCCAGCCAAGATTCAGTAGCATCACGCTTATGCTTTGTTTCTTTAAATTATTAAATACATTTTAGTTATTTAAGAAAATATAATAAAATATTAGTTTTATCACGTTACAGATGATAGTCAGATAGTGCCTAGTGGTACAGTACAGTATACCATCCCAAACATCAAAATGCATAAAAATTGTAAAAACACAAACATTGTAAATTAAACAATACGAGAATATAATTCAAAGTTGTCGGAAATGACGTGATTGACCACACGAGGTGATTCAGCAAGACTAACCCATTTCTTGATTATGGAGTACAACAATTTGGGTACCAAAGAAAAAAGTCAACAAAAGATTAACTAAAAGTTAATTACAAGTTACAAGGTCTAATCAGATATCATTACCATCGAAGCTAAATCTCGAACAGACATGAATGATCCATCTCGTAACTTGACACCAAATTATTCAACCCTATGTTTTGCACGTGTTTGGAGATCCACCAAAACAAAACATTAGCAGCAATGTTTTCATGTTCCACCAACATATTCTTCAAATCGCATTCATATTTACACCCATTTCGACAACCCCATGGCCCAAATCCCAACTTCAAACTCGATTTTCTGATATAGAATTAAATACTGATTCACAAAAATGATAGAATTAACAAAATGTTTTCATTTTCTCTTACTATCAGAAATACAAATTAAAATATATTATATAGGACCCGGATCCGGTGCGGCGCAACTATTTGCTGCGAGTATCAAAACGACATCGTTTTGATGATTTATATTATAACCCTATGTAATTTTGAATGAACCTTTTGTCAAAACTATGTAATTTTGATTCTCAGCAAATAGTGTTTGACGCATATGATCTGAATCCATAAATTGTATAATCTGTCTAGTATAAAATCACATAAATTCATGATTTGTTAAAGATAATATAATTTTGTTATTTATGCACTTGAGGAATAAGCGAGATAGAAAAAAAGTTAGTGAAACAGAATGAGTGCTAAACAGAGTAGCTAAAATCATTAAAGTATAGCTTTATTTATTATAACCACCACATCCACATAGGTGGGTTGTCTTTAAGTTGATGAAATTCTATTACTAATATTTAAATACATAATATTTTAGTGGGGTGGGTAGGAGGAGGAGAGGACCTATTAGTGGTAATAGTCTTCCTTTGCCTTTAAAAGCGTGGATGTTTATGTTGGAGAATTCAAGTACTAATTGGCGCTATGGACTTCCATGTCCCACACACACCACCTAGAGTAACACTATTCTTTAATCTCCTCCGATGTATATTTTGCTCAATTGTCACTTTTCACATATGGAGCTTCCGCATTATGTTTTGTTTTTTACTCTTGTGAAATTTGAAGAAACAAATAAGACTAAACTTTCATGCAATGTTTTGCATAGTGATACACACATACTATCAAAATGTGCTGTGCCCCACCAAAAAATCGAACTCGGATTGAATCCAGTAGTTGACAATTATAATCCCTGATTTTATCAACCGAGCTAACAACTTGTAGATACCACAATCTCATTTCGAACCCATTTCACGTTAATTACCAAACAATAAAGCGCACTCGTTTTCTTTTCCTTTACAAGCATCCTTGCTAACAATCCCATAAAACCAGTGGCGTGGTTTTGAAAAAGTTGATCATAGAATTATTGTTCTTGATAATGAGTCCAACATTAATCAAGTCGAACGTGTTTCATTATTGTTCCCTCCACTGCAAACAACTGGGCATTGCCACAATTTGTATTTTATAGAGATATATTGCAAGTCATGATAGCAGAGTGTAACACTAATCTGAGTGGTGAGAATACATACAAGGCATTTAAGGGTAATATGTTTTGGTATTGCTAAGCAATAAATAAAGGCATTCTCATGCCACACTGATCTCTTTTCCTCTGTGCCTAAAGGTACTCTACTCTTGGTGCCTCAAATCATCATCTTTTGTTTTTCACATATTGTCTTTTTTCTTACGTGAAGCATTTCTGAAATTGTGATTTGATGACACTGATAAGATCCTCCACGATTTGAAACACAAATGTTTAGTTACCTATGCTACATGCGAAATATTCAAGTTTCTACTAAAAACAGCCACAAAAATTAGACTAACACATTACAAAATTATTGGACAAAATGAATAGAATTCTAAGTAACGTCATTTCACTACTACAGATTAGGTTTATAACAGCGCTCTTTTTTGCCCTTTAACAGCGCTTCTTGAAGCGCTGTTGAAACGGGTGCTGTTGTAAATCACATCTTTATTACAGCGCCTTTTAAAATAAAGCGCTGTAATAAATATGTGATTTACAACAGCACCCGTTTCAACAGCGCTTCAAGAAGCGCTGTTAAAAACAAAAAACAAGCGCTGTTATTTTATAAACCTGTTACAGCGTTTATATTTAGAGCGCTGTAAAAAATAATCAATCACAACCAAGCGATAAAACAAAAACGAGGTCGTTTAATTTAATTTATTACACAGCGTTTTTATTTAAGCGCTGTAAAATATTTATTAATTTTTTAATTGAAAATTTAGTAATTCGAATATAAAATATTACAGCGTTTTATTAATGAGCGCTGTAAAAAGTTTAAACATGTTACAGCGCTCTATATATATGAGCGCTGTTAAATGTTACTAATCTTACAGCGTTTTTTTATTATTAAGCGCTGTTAAATATAAGATTTGAATTTAAAAAAAATCTTAATTAAGCGCATTAAGAATTATTATAGTTACGGAGATTTGAGAAGACAGTTTTGGAAAGTTAATAATATTAATAACCGCTTTAAAGGGAATCAGTTTTGATTATAATTTTCTTTATTTTTTATTTAGATCGTACTTTTACAATAAAATGGAAACACAATTTAACATTCTGAATTTGTACAAAACTATGGACAAAACTATGTACAAAACTTAAATATTATGGACAAAACTATGGCCTTTGTACTGTATTTGCTCGTCTTGAATTTGCTCGTCTTGAATAAACATCATTTGCTCGTCTTGAATTGGCTCATCGTCCTCGACATATATCATACAACAAATCTACAAAAAATATATTGAAGTATATATAGAATAGAGTTAATATAAAACAAAGAACAAAAAAGTTTAACGAAAAGTATAAAACACAAAAGTGTAAGAAATAAGAGTGGGATTCCTTACTTGAAACGGGAAGTTTATGCGAAACAAAGCTTTTTGGACTGTAAATTAAAACATCCGACAAGAACAATGGTATGTTTGAAAGAAAATTTCAATGTAAATTTTGTTGCATATTTGGATATATATAGAAAGACTATAGCGGGAAATTTGTGCGGGTGACTTAAAATTCTGAATTTTTAATATTTAATATGGACCGTTAGATTAGGTTAAACAACGATTGGGATTACAATCTGCGAGAAACTGTTTCGACCAATCAGGTAATTTAACATATTCAACAGCGCTTAAAATAAAAAAGCGCTGTAAATAGTAAATAAATAATTTTAATTTAAGGAAATCGAATTACTGAGACATTTATTACAGCGCTTCTATGATATAAGCGCTGTGGTATTCTATTTACAACAGCGCTTTTATGTTATCAGCGCTGTTATAAACAGTATTTATTTGTTTTGTTTTTTCTTCAGAATTCATTGATTATTATGAAACAAATTTAGTTGGAAGTTTGATAAATGAAGCTTATAACTCATTTACATAAAAAAAAAATCATTTGCACTTTTGATGTGTTTTTATTAGTGAAAAGTTTTGTTGATCAAAGTGTACAATGTTCAACTTATTGCTTAGTAAAGAGACACAGTACAAATATTCAAATGCCAATGATTTCAAATGCTTATTAATGTTCTCATGATATTTTAATTAAAAGAATGTTACTAATTGAGTTTTTAATGTCTTAAGATAAAAAAACCTAAAAAATATATTACCTGATTTTTAAAACATGAAAATACTGTAAATATATATTTTACAGCGCTTATATGTACAATAAGCGCTGTAATATATAATTTACAGCGCTTATTAGATTATAAACGCTGTTAAAACTATTTATTTTATTATTATTTTAAATATATATTACAGCGCTTATTGTTTTAAACGCTGTTATAATTAGGGTTTGGATTGAGGGTTAGGGTTCGGGGTTCAGGGTTTAGAACCCTAATTACAACAGCGCTTTTTTGGGTAAGGCGCTGTGGTAAATTATTTGTTACAGCGCTCTTTGGTATAAGCGCTGTTAAAATTTGAACAGGCTATTTTATTTTATTTAACATGATATATACCAAAGCGTTTCTTTATTAAAGCGCTGTAATATGTAAAACAGAGCAGTTTTTTTATTAAAACAGAGCATTTTTTTTATTAATCATCATTGATAATTTCTTAAATTACAATTAACACAAGCTATATTAAAACATCATCTAATAATTTTAATCTTCACCGATCCATATTATCTCGCCCGA